>JAJLXC010000011.1:0-289622 GCA_030571055.1 Yamadazyma sp. yHMH685 | reverse complement strand
ATACACCCACCCTGAAGACCCCCATACACCCACCCTAAAGACCCCCATACACCCACCCTGAAGACCCCCATACACCCACCCTGAAGACCCCCATACACCCACATCACCTCCTGTATCCGTGATCGACTTGCCTATGTTTTCCCCGCTACCTCCCTCTTGTCTTCTGTTGTGCCTTGGTCCCTTGACACAGTTGAGGTTATACTCCTGGCTTCTCGTCTTGAACTTAAACTCAAGCCTAACCGTCATGGCTACTATACCTTGTCTGTCTTTGTTGATGTATCCATACACTCTTACCTGGTTATCAGTAGAGCTCTTACCAAAAAGCTTGAATCAGAATTTGTTACTGATTCGGGTATTTCCTTTTTGGTATCTCCGATCAATGCCACTCGTGTGCAGCTTGAATATTTTATTCTAGAAGTTCCCAAAGATAACGCCCTCTGGCGCTTCTTCTACATCAAAGGTTTCTTTGATCGTCTCCAGTCTGATTACTCAATTTTGCAAAATCTAGTGGATTTTACAGTTCCTCGCCATTTTGAAAAAAGTTTCTTCGTGGTAAATGCTACTTTTGATGGTGAATTTCTTCTCAAGAATATGTTTTTCTGTCTTATGTCCCGTTTGGTTTAGGTGCTCTGTTTTTCGCTTATTTGTTTTTCACTGCTTCCCTTCAGCAGGAAAGTTCAATCGGACTGTATGGATGTAAAAACTGAGACGAAGGCTTTACAAACTCAGTTTAACAGAAAAGTTATACTAATCTAATGCTAGTGAATTAGTAAACGATGCTATGTGATGGTTACGGGTATTAAATTCAAAAGACATAAAGATTGAGATAAATTAAGAAAAGAATATTCATCGGATTATTTTTTTATGCATGCAAATTGGAAAAAGAAACACCGATATGTTGCACCACCTAGAAGAACTCCGTAAGTTTTAGCCAGGTAATAGAATAGCTGCACGGTGAAATTTCATTATCTTGCAATTTTTGCAAGTTAAGGAAACTCCTCATTTGCTCATGGGTTTCTAATCCTTTTGATGTCACAAAACCTAATGTCGTTGCTGCAAAAATATCGCGAAAGACGGCAATCCTTCAAAAAACTCATCAATTATTACCAAGATGAAATTTTTCTATTGAGCGAAAAACGAGAGCTCGGAGAGAATTCGTGTAGTTAACACATTAAGCAATATGAATATTCACGATAATATACCCAATGTTACCAAAACAATAAAACTATAATAAACAAATTTTCAATTTTGCAGCCGTCCAAGTCAATCTTTTTTAAGGATGACTTCTCCGTGAGAAAGGGATATCCAGGCTTCATCATCTTCAATCCATTGTCTCCATCCATCAACAAACTTTCTTTCTAATCTTTTATTTTCACTTTCATCCCCATCAGTAAGTGAAAGTTTTGAATTGATGATCCTGTTGATGAATAGTTCTCCAAACCATTTCCTATCCTTCGAGCTGGCAAAACACCAAGCTGAAGTTGCAAAATCAATTTCACTAGGCAAAGATCCAGCTCTAAGAGCTAGCCTTTTGAGTTCTCTTCCTTGACGTAATTTAGTGTAGTTTGAAGACTTCAAAGCGGGAAGGATAAGATAATATCTAACAGAATCTTCATATTTCTCTGGGTAGACTACGGTCATATCAAGGTCTGCCTCTTTCACACAAACGAGACCACCTTTTTTGGTAACACGTTTCATCTCTTCAACAGCTTTCAAGGGATCTTCTAGATGTACAATCACTTGATGACAATTCACGATATCAAAAGAATTATCAGGAAATGGAATCCTGTAAACCAGGCCATTTTCGAAATTGACATTAGAAATTCCTTTTGACCTTTTCAAATCATTTGCTTCATCCAAGAGCTCTTTCGTGGGCTCAATACCTATAACCTTTCCATCTGGTGTATATCTTGCAAGATCACAAGTTATACTTCCAGGTCCGCAGCCTACATCAAGGATATTAGACGAAGGTTTAACATGTTTGAGCATATACTGGCAACAATTCTCCGCTGTCCTCCATGAATGAGTACCTGAAACGCTGTAATCATATCCTTTGGCGTAATAAGATTGATGGATTACCATTTTAATAACTATCTTTTGTTTTTGATTCGAAAAAATGAAGATATAACCTTGAATTTATATTTAGAGTGTTCTCCGATAACTTCCTAATTGGGTAATTTTACCGGATTTAATATCACAATATAAATAGACAAAAAATAAGTATCTCAAGTTAATTTATAACATGACACTTAATAACTTCATAAGAGACAGTTTTTGGGGGTGGATCATCCACAAGCTTTCCAGGAACAGATTTTTCACTCATAAGGAGGAGCAAGTAGGATATCAAATTCCCGACAACTACTGGGAGACAAAAGAAGGGAGAAATGACAAAAAAGATGATTGTTTTGTTATAGTAGATTGGGATGGAAGCGATGATCCAGACAACCCCCAAAATTGGGCCCTTTGCTTGAAGTTATTGTTTCTGGTACAAATAGGCTTTCTTACTTTTACTGTCTACATGTCATCGTCTTTATTTACCCCAGCACTTGCTGAAATTATGACAGAATTTGGAATTTCAAAAACCAACGCAACTTTACCTTTGACTATGTTCGTGATTGGATATGCTTTTGGTCCCATGATTTTTTCTCCTTTGTCAGAAACTGCACAATTTGGGAGAACCTTTATTTATATCATTACCCTTCTAATCTTCTTCCTATTACAAATTCCGACAGCTTTAGCGACAAATATTCAAACTTTGACAGTTCTAAGACTTATATCAGGCTTTTTTGCATCTCCTGGCTTAGCAACAGGTGGTGCATCGGTTGGAGACGTAGTAAATCCCGCGTATTTACCAATGGCTATAGCTGCCTGGTCCGTCGGAGGAGTTAGCGGACCTTCAGCTGGACCTTTGTTCGGTGCAATTATGACAATACGTGGTGGATGGAGATGGTGTTTTTGGTTCATTTGTATTGTTTCTGGTGTTACAGTTTTGACTTTAAGTATCTTTTTACCTGAAACCAACGAGAAAGCTTTGCTTTTGAGAAAAGCAAAACGATTAAGGAAGGTAACTGGAAATAATTACATCAAGGCTCCTTCCGAAGTAGAAGAAGACGAAATTTCATGGAAGCAGTTATCAATTTCGACTCTATGGAGACCAATAGAAATCAGTTTATTCGAGCCTATTGTCCTATTCATCAATTTGTACATTGCTTTGATATACTCAGTGTTATATCTTTGGTTCGAAGCTTTTCCTACAGTTTATCTGGATTTATATGATTTCTCCTTGGTATCATACGGTGCAACATTCCTCAGTATAGTGGTAGGAGTTATCTTAGGGTCAACATGTTATATTCTTTATCTCTGGAAGAATTATACTCAAAGATTATTGAAGGGAGAAATCGTGACTCCAGAGTTCTTTCTTCCTATAATGATAGTAGCAGCGGTATTATTGCCAATAGGGATATTTATTTTTGGATGGACATCATCCCCAAAAGCTCATTGGTTCGGTTCCTTAGTAGGATCAGCATGTTTTGGTATAGGGTTCTTCATAATCTTTCAAACAGGGTTTAACTACTTAGGGGCATCATTTTTGAGATATATCGCTTCCGTTTTCGCTGGGAATAATTTGTTTAGGTCTTTAACCGCTGGATGCTTTCCTCTTTTTGCTTCTTCTTTGTTTAATAACTTATCCATTTCTGATTTTCCTGTTGCCTGGGGATGTTCCATTTTGGGATTCATTGCAGTGGCAATGATTCTGATTCCCATTTTCTTTTATAAATTAGGACACATGTTGAGAGCTAAGTCCAAATATGCATCTTTATATGATTTTGAAGAAGAATCCAACTTCTCTATATAGTTCAATAAATTAAGACTTTGTTCCTGCCACTCCCAGCTCTTTAAATTCTCGCTGGTGCGACTTCTCTGTTTCCCCCCACAAGTTGTAATGAAATGAAGAATCAATGGCTGTTAAACGGAAGAGACCAGTGGTAGTGTGTACAACGTGTAGAGAAAGGAAATCAAAATGTGATAAGAAGCAACCATGCACCAAGTGCCTCACTCTTAACATGCCTGAAAAATGCCACTATAGCCCTGATCGTAAGTCTAGAATAGTTGAAGACTCTAGTTTGAAATGGAAGTTCGAGACTGGGAAGGGAAGTGGTAAACCGAGAAATAAAACTACTGTAAGAAAGCTTCCTGAAAAATCCATCTCCAACCTCTCTAGTCCGATACCCCCTCAATTGGGAGATAACCTTCTTTTGGGCCTAAACATCTATGAGAAATCCAATACAATCAATTTCTATGAGCATTACTCAAATGTACATTATAAAGATGCCTTCAGGCGAGCAAGCTTCGGACCACTCGCCTGGCCTTCTTTGATGCGAAGAGATCCTGGTCTCAACTTGCTATGGTCCTATGCAAGCGAACAAAAGAACCTGGGAGAAGCTTTTGTCTTTCCAAAAGAAGTAACAACGCAAGCCGAGAAAAATTGTATTTTTCGTAACCGGTCACTTCAATTTGAAAGTGCTGATGAGTTGATTGACTTCAGTCCAAATTACTACCCAAATAAAGAACTTTTCATCAATAAAATCAGAGAAGTCCTACCGAATAAGAAGACTGTTTGGACTTGTATTGATAGGTTCTTCAAGTGGATTTATCCATATATGCCCTACCTCGATGAAGAGCTTTTTGAAAAAGATATTTCGTTTATTATTGGGAATCGGTCATATGACGAGTTACCGTTGGAAGTTAAATTAAGTAAACATATTGATTTTGCAATCGTTGGGATTCTTTTGGTAGTGCTTAGGCTCTCGTATCTCAGTCTTAGTTCCAACAATGATAGCCAAGTTGTTTCTGATTCGAAGGTTGGATTTAAGACAATCAAATTAGCTGAATATTGTCTCGATAGATTCGACCTACTAAGAGGGGGCAACTTCGTTGTTTTGCAACTCGCTTTGTATATTCGACTATATCATACGTTTTCACCAGAAGATGGAGACGGAGCAGATGGGGGAGATCTGCAAAAATTAAAAGGGATTTTAATTCAAATGGCGTACTCCTTAGGTTTGAACAGAGAACCCAAAGACAGCTTCCTTAAAATCAATAATTTGGGTAGAAAGATTTGGAACTATTTGGTTCAAGCCGACCTTTATATGTCTTATTCTCTTGGTATTCCCTTGTCTGTCGATTTGAAATATAGTGATACAAAATTACCGTTTTATCTTGGAGGTGGTGAGAATTTGATAGACAAAGTCAGAGACCAAGTGTTTTGTGAAAACTATGATTCAACCAACTTTTTGTACTCTGAGCTAAGGGAAATTTTATTAATGATTTTACCAATTGAAGCTCGTGTTGACGTTTCTTTACTTTGCACTAAGATGAATGAAATTGAACTCGCTTTGTTTACATATCGTGGAACCCTAAAGGATTGTTTGGCCTGTAAGAGCTCAGATGATCTTGAAACTATCAATAGAAATTTGAGGGTCAAACTTTATCTTGCAATAAAGACATTTTTGCTTACAATTTACTTTCATTTGTTCCTACATTATGAAAACGTAGACAATGATATGTGGTTTTTTTATCTAAAGAAGTGTCTAATTATAAGCTCAATAGAGATTCTACCTCATTTGAGTGACCTTATATCAGGCACTCAAGTTGTCGGAGATATGGTTATCAACCCAACCCTACAAGCAGCAATCCATAAAATTATCATGATTTATATTTCTTTGATTGTGCGCTTGAAATTCATGGAAATAAATGAGGTCTCAAATATTTTAATTGAATCAGCTGAATATGCCATCAGTGGAATTGAAAAACTAGCAGAAAGATACTACTATGCTTGGAGAATCAGTAAAGGTCAGTCATATCTTTTACGGGTGGTTTTAAGTGGAGAATTTTATCGGCGTTACTTTGAATCATGGAAATCTTATCGAAATACTAATAAATTCAAAGGGTTTTTTTCTACGGAACAATTGAACGAAATTAAAAATTTAATTCAGCTTGAATCGAATAAATACTCAGCTTCGAATATTTTATTGGCAGGTGATGTTGATAAGTTATGGCTCGAGATACTTAAAGATGCGAACTTACTGGAGTTTCCATCAGAGGAAAGCTTGGATGGATTCGACTTTTTACAAGATTTAATGAATGGTTGACAAGCAGTGTTAAATTGTTATAATAGTTCACTTGGAAAATTAGAAGAAACTTCGGTTCACTTACTCAAATGAAACATTCAAACGAATTGAGAAATGTGCAAATCGATGAGAGGTCCTATTCCTTGAGTGAAATCTTCAGACTTCTTTCAAGTACTTCTATACATAAGAAGAAAGATTGACTCAATAAGCTCGATTAAATCATACTGTAAAGTGTACCAACTTGAAGGTTACCTTCCTTTCATACGTCCTTCAGTAAAAAATAATATAATCAAACACAGCTATAAATAGAGGGAAGAGAGCGACAAATATAACCTCATCGAAATATAAATTATAAGACTGTTCTACTCATCTAATTACCCTTGGCCCTACTAATTTGGGTAACAGTTTCAATGATGGACTGTTTAAGTGGAATGTAAGGACCTACTTTTTGGTCAGTTAATGTGAAATCATATTTATCACCTTTACTCTCTTGAGATCCTGGAACTCCAGCAGCGATCTTTCCTTTATATTCTGGGACATTATCATTGATAATATCGGCAACTTCTTGAGCATTAAATTTGTCAGAAATCAAAACGTATCTAAAATTAGTGACATCAGATTCAAAAGCATGAATATGAGTTCTAGCAACATCTCTAACATCAACAAATGCGCCTTCTAATTGAGGTAAATCGTCCCCCAATTTAGTTTTAAGGAACCCGTTGATGATCTCTGATGAAAGATTCAAGTTATCAGTAATTTCAGAATCAAAGGCTTGTGGACCGAAGACATAAGATGGATTAACACAATTGAGAGTGAAATTAGGATTTTCGTTTTTGACGAAGTCCCAAGCTAACTTTTCAGCATATGTTTTAGACCCACAATAAGCAGCAAAGGAATTGGTTGCAGATAATTCCCAAGAGATTGGATTCCAGGATTCTTCGGTGTAGACATCCGGCTTCTGGTCAGTTACAGCGAAGAATGCAACTGAAACGTAAGAAGAAGTGATAACCACCTTTTTAACTTGTGGAGCATATTCTTTAATTGATTTTAAGACATATTTAGTCCCGTTTACAGCTGGAAGTAACACTTCATTTTCAGGGTCTTCGGAACTGAACAGAACTGGGGAAGCGGTGTGTAAAACAACAGAAATTTCGGGATGTTGTACAAGCGCTTCGTTGAATGCGTCTTCCTTTGCGATATCTTTAACGATAACATAACTGAAATTGTCTGACTTGAGATTCTTTTTAATCCTGTCACCTTTTTCATTAGATCTAACTGATCCGATGACTTTATAACCTTTTTGAATTAACTGTTTGATCAATTCTTGGGCAATGAACCCGGAGGCCCCAGAAACAAATACTGTACTTGACATATTATCTATTAACTTTTGTTTTTGATAAACTATATAACTTTTTTGAATTATCCAGTGTATTTATACAAAACTTGCTTAGCCATGCTTACTAAATCTTTGATAGTTTCTAGTGAAAATTACTCTGCCTGAAGCACGCGCGTGTACAGCCAGGCATGAAAGCTTTGTCATCCCTGCTTATTAATAACAATAACTTGTGGAGAGAAGACCGAAAGAATAGAAGAATAATTGAAATATCATATATTTTCGCCTAGATTACTACATTTAGATATCTTAAAAAAAGTCTATTTACTGCGTTGCCCTTTATGGAAGTACTGCCGAAAATATATGTAAGCGAAAGCTTATTAGTGAATGAAACCACTATCACATCTTGTGCCAAATCCAATAAAGTATCGAGTAAGTATTGTGTATGTTATATAAGAAGGGATCATAAGTGCTACACAGCCTTGTTTATACTTTCGTTCAGAAACGCTCATTCAATTGATTTTAACATACGAATACGTGATGAATTAATTAATCAGCTGAAAATAGACTCTTATTGTATAAACTTTAAATACGGAGATGGTCAACCCTTTGAACAGAGAGAAACATAAATTTCCAAATTTAACTTGTCTACTTTAGCGGCTTTGACAGATGACTCAGAAAAAAGCTTTGGTATGGAGAGATTAAAGCAAGGTTCATAACGAATACGAACTATCTCACGTAATAACATGTATCAGATTTATTTTACCGATTTTTTCTCTGTGGCTTCCATGAGCTACGTGCTTCTTTTCTGCGGATAGCAAATCACTGTATTATTAATCAACAGCGAAGAAATATAAATAGATTTCTCAATCACCTGAGCAACATCATAACAACTTGACGCCGAACAGAGTTGCATATTGGTAACAGTATAAAGGCACAGTTTTAATGGGTGTACCCTTTTCCGAAGCAGATCGGATCGACCAATTGATCCAGTTACGGGCTTTAGCCGCATACACAAAGGATTTTGGACACCATTACCCAGACTGCCACTTTCATCTGTCAACACTGATATTTAAAATGTTGTATTTGACCTATTCTACACCGCAGTATCACAAAAGGTGTTGGTAAAACCTCGATATCTTTATATCGGCAGCTCTAATTGTGCATTGCAGTATATATTGTAGGTCAGGTTTAAACCGAGACAAGAAGTGGATTCCAAAGTAGTAGCAATTGCTACAAGTGGAACATTTTACATTACTGAGAGCCTTCTTGTCAAAATACCTTTTCAACTCGTATCGTGTTTTGAAGGACAATTTTGCCTTTGCTCTTATCGACCGTATCGTTGATTAATGTAATAGAAAACTAAACAATATCATACTGGTTCTTTGTATTCTAGGATAAGGCATGTGGATATGGTGAGCTTCAGATCCCACCATTTCAAAATGGCTTACTATCACTCAAATAATCCATATTTGCTAACCCAGATTCACAAAACCTCAAAGTAGTTGGGTGAGCGGTGCCACTACTATTCGAAGTGAGATAATTTGAGGATTGAGCTTTTTCTTTATTTATTACGTGAATAAGAGACAACTCAATTAATTATTTGTTATAAATCTGACCGATTCCTACCCTAATACTTTTTATTGTGTTTCTCTCCGTTTGTCATAGATATCCCATCTCCACTCATTCTCCTCTATTACAATGATGTCATCTTCACGGTGTTGACTATTTAAATTATACCCTGTGGTCTTTAGCACCCATACCTACTGATGGTATGGGTGCTATAGTTGGCAAAACAACCACCAAAAAGTATAACCGTATAAAACTTGATTACAACTACACTTTTGACCACTGTGTCTTGATCATCAAAAATTAAACGATGAAATGGGATTGACGAGGGAGATAAAAGAAATTATTGGTACTTATGGCAGAATACGCAAAATTGACAATATACCCACACCAGCTAACTCCATCACTAGAGAATCAAATACACTTTCGGAAACTTTTTGAGATATACCAGGGATCTACGAAGTTAAACAGCTTGACAAGTAATTATATAAACTTTGATCTTGATTGTGAAAGAGATAGAATAAGGTTCATGTATTAGATAAATTTTAGGTATTAATACCTAGATAATTCTATGTGTTGTTAGTCTCATAAATTTTATATAACATTTAAACATTCTTCTTTTAAGTGACATGTATTTTACTGGGATTGAATTCTTTTGCAACAACTAAAAAAGGCAAAGTCTCTCCAACATTTTATGCTTTGTGAAACGGGCTCTCAAATAATTTTGCAGCATTTTTGCAGCTTAACACTCACGCGCAGTTAGAAAGAATTGTTCCGTAATCGAGATCAGAGAATCATTTCATCAATTAAATCCTTGTACTGTAAAAAAGAGAGGGGAACTATGTCACCTTCAATTGTCATTAAAGGTTGTAGAATTAATCTTGTAGTACTTAAATTAGAGGATTTTTTAGTTGAAATGTGCAAGAGAACTTCGATTGTTTTATTTCCATAGCTATCCATTCCGTGTATGGATAAGCCCCAACGTCGCTCCCTGACGATAGCTTCCAACAAACTCAAGACTCCTTTGCAGAGAAGCTTTCACACTATTTGCCCTTGAGAGATATTAAAAGGCCTGGTCATCATGTTATCTTCCATTCCATATATTATTGTGTTGTTGGTTAATACTTTTACAAGCTGTGCTTGTAGAATCGAATAAAGCCACAGGAGCGGGGCGTTTTTGAGCGCAGGCTTTTTAATACAACTTGTCGGTAATGGGATGATGAGAACCTTTGAAGGTATCAGAAAATTAGTGTGAAAAATTTGGTAATCATCTAATTGCACTAAAGTTCATGAGTCAATTTGAAGCGGAGCAGTAGCACTGCTAGTGAGCTCATATATTTAGTTTTCTTCTAGCCTTGAAAATTCTGTTCACGTAATTGGCTAATTCTGCGAGAGTAATTGACGTATTGAGGAAGGTTTGCTGATCACTTAGATAAAACTGGGCCCTCATTATTGGTAGAAAGCCTGTAAAAATTGGAATTTTCTGTTCAAATTTCAAAATATATATTAGACGAACAGCATGTTCTTGGCTAAAGTCATCAGAATTTCTAAGGTGTCCTACTCCCAATCCAACAACCATGACTTGATTAAGACTTTGAACTTCGAAACAGACAAGTTTGACGGAACTTAAAACATGGATTTCACTGTTCTGAACTTGAACCGCATATGAAGTAGATAACTTGAGTATTCGACTTTCATGGTGCTGCACCCTCAGGTAACTAGTTGTAGCTACCGCGAGATTCAGTGATCTCTTACCCGCTTTGGATTCAAACTTTGGACCTGTTAACACAATTGCTCAGGTCATAGAAATTTTTCCTATTGTCTTCCTATTGATGCCAGAACTTGACCTCTTGTGAATGCTATTGTTGTCTCACCATCTAGTGGGGACGTTCCATGAATGACCGACCCCCATTGGGCTTAGGATAGAGTCATCCACTACTGATACTGGAAATAAAGTCCTTCCTTGAAAAATCTAGAGCTCTGAGATATTGATTTGTTACTATTAACAGTAGATATTCAATATACAGTTAATTCTCTGTTTTAAATCTCAAAAGTTTTGTTTATAAATAGAACTATACTATACCAATGTTTTCATTTCACCAAAGCGCAAAGAACGTACTTGGATTTTGTGAAGTGTCTCGAAGGAAAAAATTCTTTTTTGAATCAAGCCAGGAAATTCTTCAATTGAGATAAACCACCACTAAATATTCCTTGTATGCTGAGAATCTCATTGTCTTAATGATTACGACCTAAGCCCCTTGGTATCAATAACCACACTGAAAAATGTTGATCTGACCAACAATACGGTAAAGGCAACACACAGGCAATAGTTGTTCCCATCTTAATGGTGACTATTGGTATCAATTTCGTAGAAACAACAACGTATATTAACTAGCTACTTAAAACAACAAAGCAGCGACGACAGCCAATCCAGTGAATCCGAGCATCTTCTTATTTGCGGCATTGTCAAAAGAAGTGACATTAGGTGTAGCTGTCTGTTCACAGGCATGACATGGCTTGGTGAGAGTAGTTTCCAGTGGGGAGGTTTCTTTTGGAGCAGTATTCTTTGGAGTCTCAGGAGCTGGGAATTCGCTGGCTGGAATAATGCATTCACCAGTAACAGTGATAGTCTTTGGTTCATCAACGGTGATGGTATGTGGGTGGCATTTTTCGTTACATGTAGTAATTGTAATAGTAGTTGCTTCAGGGCAATCATAAACCCAGTCAGTAACAGTGTAGTCAGAGACAATTGAGCTAGGGGCGAGCGAGTTAGGAACGGTGGAGTTGGTGATAGTGGCGTTTGAATAAGATTCAACAGCAATGACAGCAGGAGCCAATAATGGCAAGAAAGCGAAAGACTTCATTGAAAATGTAGGTATATTGTCGAACAAAAGGTAGTGGGAAATGGAGGGGTTTTTATAGTAAAATTGATATCTTCAAAACGCCACGCCTCCTGAAGGAAGCGTAAACTTGCCTGTTCGTATTCATCCAGCAACATAGTCATAAGTAAGTAATTTCAGTCCACCGGTAGCTTAAAATTTAATAGCAGGTGCTATTGTAACCGTTCAACAATCTTCTTTGGCTGGGGATATAGCTTGATAATTCTGTATCTTTTAACATGACATCTACTCGAGTTGAGGTAGACTATTTTATTGAATTCAATAGTTATCGGAACTCAAGACACGCTTCAACAGCTTGATTCTGTAAGCGAACCCTGCAGTGAGCGAAACCAAAACAAACCCTTTTGAATAATAGGAACTAAACGAGAGCATTAGAGGCTATGGGACTTGAAATGCTAACAACATCTGTCATTATCTGCTAAACGGCACCTTAAAGTGAGCACTGGCAGTTCCCCCATGATTTGAAATATCTGAGAAACTAGCTGCAAAGTTATCTATAACGCTTCATTTAAGTCACCCGTATTCTGCCTAATGAGTACTAGTGCATTGAAGTTCCTGATTGCTAGCGAGCTTTTGTTCTTTCACGTATTATATCAAAAAAGGCCCCTGTTTTACGTGCTTGCAAGCGGCTGCGAGAAGATAACAAGTGTCACACAGCCTGTGTATAGCTTCTACGTCAAAATAAGTGCGGTGGGAAAGGGTTTAGAAGTTGATACCTGCGTGTTTATAACTATTACACGTGTTCATACAAGATGAATAAACAAAAATATATATGCATGCATTATGGATAATATTACACTTATGGTAGATTTACTTTTGCAACTCTAGCCTACTTAAATCGCTGATGCTGTCTTTCACCACATCCTTCAACTTGAACAAGTTAAGAATCCTCAACTTCTCATCCCGTAAATGGGCATTATCACTCGATTGCCCACAGGGGATTTGACACGCTGGTGCATTCAATGTTTTTTCTAAGAACCGAATGCTAGGAATTGATCCTCCTTCACGGATCAATAAGGGCTCAACCCCCCAGTTTTTCTTCAAATTTGAGTATAATACTCTATAAAACCCGTTCTGGACTTGCCCTAACCACGGCTCTACCTCATGGAAAATGTGGATGTTGATCTTATTATTAGATTGTAAACTGTCGAATGCAGTTTGTAAATGCTCAACAAGCGTTTGCTTGATCTCATCAACCTCCTGGTTCGGTACAATTCTGATCGAGACGGATCCGGTGGCAGTTTGAGGGATGATGGTGTCATTGTTGGGCCCACTGACTTCGATCTTGTGTATAGTCAAAGAAGGCTTAGTCCATTTGGAAACCAATTCATCGAGCTTAAACTTGGAGTCATAGTTAACGATCGTATTGAAAGAGTCGATCTCGGCCTGACTCACCTCATTGATGTTATCGTAAAAATTCGGGAGTAAAATTCTGCTCGTTCTTGGATCCAGAAGGGTATGTAAAACTTGAATCAAATCCATTGTAGGCTCTCTCAGGACTCCCCCATCCACGCCTGAATGTCTATCTGGCTTCTCAGACTCGACAGTCACTTGGCAGTTGATGACTCCTCTCAACCCATAGTTCAAACAGGGTCTTTCGTCATCTAGCCAGTAGGAATTAGATAATAAGATCCAGTCAATTGGGCCTATCAAATCCAAGTTCTGGAGAATAGTCTCTTTAAATTGTCTAGATCCGTTCTCTTCTTCTCCTTCAATCACAAAAGTAAAGTCCACGTCTAGTTTCTCCTCTCTGACAAGCTCGCCAATACTGTGAATTATAGCAAGCGTGGGGCCCTTGTTATCGCTGCTTCCTCTACCGTATAAGAAGCCATTTTTGCTAGTCATTTCAAAAGGAGGTACCGACCAGTTATCACCGTCTTCGGCTTCAACGACATCGTAGTGCCCGTAGTACAATAACTTCTTTGCGTTCTCACTGTTTTTGCTATTCTTGAACGTTGATATGACTATAGGGTTCCCATTCTCGATAGGAAGTAAATGGGTGGAGGTGGATCCAAAACTGTCGAGCAACTTGATCAAAAACTTCGTACAGTTTCTAGACTCATCTACACAAAGGTCCTGGTACTTCAGGATAGTTTTGAAGCTAATGAATCTCTTCAAGTTCTTGATCAACAAATCGTTGTTCAAGTCCCCTTTGAACGTCTTGATACTTTCCGGTTCATTAGGAGTGGAAAAGTGGAAAAGCTTGACAAATTTCACTCCACCCACCACTATCCCTGTCTCGTCGTCTCCTTCTTTCTCGAAACCGTGTATGGTTAGTACGGGGTCGTTGTTGATCTTATATGTGCGCCTATTGTGGATCATGTTCAAACCTAGTCTGTTTCCGTAGAGAATCAGGTTGTTAACCACCGTCAAGCAGTTGACCAGCTCCTCGTTTGGTATTGTGAATGACTTGATCAACTGAAAGGTCAATAAGTCCCACACGTTGATCTGGCCACTTGCAAGCCCGACGTATAGGTAAGTCTGGCTAATATGCATAGAGAGGATAGAGTCCTCGTTTTCCAAAGCCTTTAGCTTGATAAGCTGCAAGTTGTCTTGATGTTCTCTGTCGAGTTTGATACCCCAAATATTACACATCCCATCGCCTCCACCACTGATCAAGATTTTTTCAAATTGAGGAAACTTGAGTTTCATAAACTCATTAGAAAAGATACGAAGACTGTAGATGTACCCAAAATGGGCAAAATGGAGCAAGTTTGTATGTGTGACTTCACAGAGACTGATCTCGTTCAAGAAATTGATTTCCTGTTTGACGGTATTAACTATACCTCCTGGACCTGTTGAGTCAAAGAATTTGGAGTACCGCAAGTGGGGGAGGTTATTTCTATTAATTGATAAGGCATGGTCTGCATTGTCAAAGTCGACTTTGCACCAATTAATTGATGCATTTTGGCAGCCGACAAATAAATATTTCAATTCCTGGCAGTAGTATATGGAAAAGATATCTCCTATATCTACACTACAGTAGATGATTTTGATACACTGGATTTTTTCACTGGACAAGTCGTAGATCTTGATGAGGGAGTCACTGCCGGCACAGAAGAGGTACTTGTCCCCGGCACTTAAGTCTAGGCACAAGTTCAGGCCAGTCATCTCTGGCTCGCTTATGGTTTGTAAAAGTGAAAAATCTTCCAAAGAATAGAGGAGGATTTTCCCATTTTGGGTCCCACAGATGAGGAGTCCCTTTTGGTGGGCCACGATTGTGGATATGATACTATCAACACCATCCCACCCGGTGATTAGTTGAGGGAATTCTGCTGGAGCTGACGAAGCATTTGAGACGTTTAACGTGGATATGCTAGCTGAGTAACCGGGGGATTCCTGGAGGCCAGATAGGAGGCCGTAGGACGGGATTTCTGCAGAAGAAATGTACGGCCCGGGAGACATGCTGGCACGAGAAATTGGAGACGCTGTTGACGAGCGAAAGATATTATGTTTTAGATTGTCTATAGAATCCATACTGTGGCTTCAATGGAAAATTATGCTGTGAGAAACTGACGTGAGATTACGTAGTGCGGATTTGCAGCCAGTGGAAGGAGGCATGCTGGCAGTAAGTGGAGGGAGAGTAGGCTGGGATAAGTGGAAGGATGTATGTGATGGAGGTAGAGTATGCTGGAGCTGTGTGGGTGTGGCTCATAGAGATTCTGGCTATTGGTAGTTTTGATAGAAAGTTACTATCTCAGTTGGATGAAGCAAGGGACACTTACTGGAGTGTCATGGTAGTGGTACCCATAGTGGTACAGTAGTACAGTAGTACAGTAATCAGTACTAACAGTCTACTGCCATCAACGGTTTTCAGTTATCCCAGAGTCTTGCCGACCATTATTAAAGTTTGGCCCAACCTGGAAACTGAGCACATTCGTGGTAGTTAATAACCAGAGTCTAGGCTATATGTGGGCAGAATGTCCTCCACAGCTAAGGCTTTGTATGTTGGCCTCAAATAGTGAGAGTAGCATACCGAATATAAGGTTCTTTTAGACGTATTTATCTAACACTCCGCTACAGCCACAATTGCTTTGGTTTAGGCTTGAGTAGTACGTATTGAAGATAACGATCCAGTTTAAGGGTACAGTTTACAGCCGTATACAAATCCTGCGCCAGTCCCACACCTTCCCTACACCAGTCCTACACCTTCTCTACGCAAATCCCGGCCTAGCTAAGCCCTTCCAACCCCTGCCAGGCCATACAAAACATAACTGGAGCCCAATCTAGAGACTAACCTAACAAATATATTCTTCTTCTACCAGTCCTTCCCCGTCTGAAACTACCATCCCTCTATTAAGTATCTCTATTACCTACCTAACACATGATAGTTCGCTCCACAAAAAGAAAACGAGGGTTCCGCAAGGCTGTGAAAATCCGCACTAACCACTAAAACCACCTAATCATGCCATATGCGTACGCTCAAGTCGGCGATGCCATTGCATTTGTCCATAAACCCACTGGGTCTGCTTTGATTATCAAAAACGGAACTTTCGCTTCTGAGAATGTTCTTCCCTCAGCCTACGCTCTGGGCCTGTTCTCCCCTGTGAGTTGCATCATCGGCTCGATCCAGCTCAAGCTAAACACGTACGTGATCATCGCTGATAATCACGAGGACGTCGGTGATGTATTGGGCGAGCCGATTGGACGAATCACTTCGTACCAGATCTTGCCGGTAAAACCGCTGAGTAAGAATCACGAAGAAAATGAGTATATCAAGCTCTTGAAAGAACACTTGAACAAGAACGATTTGTATTTTGCCGTCAACAACGCTTTCGACTTGACCAACAACTTGCAGAACCAGTATACCAAGCCGGACGTTAAGATTAACCCCGAGTTCTGGTGGAATAAATTTCTTTGTGACAATTTACTCGCCAATGGGGTTAGTAAAGAGTTTGTAACTCCAATTATCAATGGATACGTGAAGAGTGCCAAAATCGACTTCAACGGCGGGAAGAGGTTTACCTACATTTTGATTACTAGAAAATCAACTTTACGAGTAGGTACAAGATATTTTAGAAGAGGGATCGATGTCGATGGGAACGTCGCCAACTTTAACGAAACGGAACAAGTGGTTGTTACCAGCAATCAGCAGGTGTTGAGTTTCTTGCAGATTAGAGGCTCAGTACCAATCTACTGGTCGGAGATTAACAACTTGCGGTACAAGCCAAACTTGGTGGTTTCAAGTAGAAACTCTCTCGATGCCACCGTTAAGCATTTCGCCAAACTGGTTGACAACTACGGCGAGGTCTACTGCGTCAACTTGGTCAACCGTAAGGGTTACGAGTTGCCAATCAAGGAGGGCTACGAGTCTATAGTTAACAGCTTACCCCAGCCGTTGAAAAAAGCTGTTCACTATATCTACTTTGACTTCCACCACGAGTGTAAGAACATGCGATTCGAAAATGCCAACAAGTTGATCCCTCTCTTAAATGAGTTGAACTACGAAGGCGACAACTACTTCCATTACGACTTGGAGCTGAATAAAGTCGTCAGCACCCAGAAGAATGTCGTGAGAACAAACTGTATGGACTGTTTAGACCGTACCAACGTGGTCCAATCGATTCTCTCTAGATCTATCTTGCAAACTAACTTGTCTGTTTTGGGGTACTTGGACTATGCAATTCCTTGGAAACAAGTTGATTCAACATTTAACTTTATCTTTCAGAACATTTGGGCTGATAACGCCGATGCGGTCTCGAGAAGTTACAGTTCAACACCTGCTTTGAAGACTGACTTTACCAGATTGGGTAAAAGGACCATTGGGGGTTCTTTGCAAGATTTGAGCAACTCTATTGTTAGATATTATAACAACAACTACCACGATGGAGTCAGACAAGACTCATTTGATTTGTTTCTCGGTAAGTTTCGGCCGTTTGAGCTGGTGGTAAATCCATTTATCGATTATAGACCCAACTATATTCAGTTGTTGCCGTACTTGTTGACGACATCGTTTTTGATTTTGTTTTCGTTGGTATTATATCCAAAGGGCTCGTTGACCAGTTTGCGGAACTTGCTTACATTGTCCGTCTGTTTATTCTTCCAATTCCGGCTGATCAGGTACATTTTGGGCAACTCGTACCAGTTTGTAAACTGGCCCAACTTGGTTAACTTGGACTTCTTGCACAAGGTCATGGTTAATGAGGGAGGTAAGATTAGTGGAGTCAAGTATGAGCACACCAATGATTTCAAGGTCCAAACCAAGAAGAGTAATTAGAGGAATTAGAAATGTGTAGTGTTATCTAGTATAATCTATAGTGTTACCTGCTTGTTGTTATTCATTCCAATCTATAGTATAATCTACTCTAGTGCAATCTATAGCCGATGGATCTAATCTCTTTAACTCTACCTGAAAAATGCGAAATTTATCGACATGAGTAACAATACTGTACGTAACAACATCAAATACCACGATGGAACTGGTTAGTCGTTGATGGCCATGTGTCTGTGTTCTGCCACTAACCTCCAGATCCCCCAAGAAATTTCTGAACTTTCTTCCCGTCCAATAAGGATCAAAAACGTCCATCCAGACTTGACAGAAGAAGACCTTGTTGGTTTGTTTGAGCAAGTCAGTGCCGTGGATTTCATAAAGTTCGATCCATCTCACAAGTCGACCGCATGGGGGTCTTTCAAAGACAACCTAGCCAGTAATAATGCCGAGGCTGTGAAAAGATTTGACGGCCGCAAAGCCATGGGGAAGCTTTTGGTGGTTGAGGACCCGTTGAAGCCGCAAAAGAGCTTGCTCGAGCGTCTCGGGACTCCAGGAGATAGGGGTAAGAAAGGAAGAGGAAGACTCGACAGGTACGAGGGAACAGCTTTCACTGAGAGGGAGGAGAGAGAGAGAGAAAGAGGCGATAGAAGACCCGACAGAAGAGGTAGAAGAGGTACTGGAAGAGAAAGAGTACACGAGAGGAAAGAAAAAAAGGTGGCTAAATCAGTTGAAGACTTGGATAGAGAATTGAGCGAGTACATGAACAATGAAAATTAGTAGTATGTAGATAATATAAACCAGCCGTTTGTCAAGCAAGGAACCGTGAGCCATTGAATGACTTTTTAATTCTCTGCTGTACTCTTGTATGCTTTCTACCGTGCTATTCTATACTTTTCTACTGTACACCTACTCTCGAGTTTATGCTACTCTTCTATTTGTGTCTCGCGAATTTTCTTCTTCATGTCAGACCTAACCCACCTAACCGACGAACTACTGCAAGTTAAAGGATCAGTAGGTCAACTCCAACGAGCGGTCCAGCAGATCCTCGCCAAGATACCTCCACTAGATGAATATAATAAACTCGTCGACGCCATGTCGGCCGATACTCTCAATTCTCCCACTTTAGCATCCAACGATAAATTTATCATTCAAAAATTGAATACGGTGATTCGAGGACCCCTGGTGAAAGTAGGGGTCAAGTTAAAACAACTTTTCGAACAAGACAAACTCCCGTTTTTGAAAATCCTCAGCCAGCTGAACGTTAAAAATTTCCAACCACCTCTGCTCCAGCATTTACTCGATTTTGATAGAGAGGGTACTTCGATTAGTGACGACTTGGAAGTGCTAAAACAGTACGAAGAGGAAAACGAAAAGACTCGCTCGGCTGACTACTCTATCCCCGACCTTTTAGCCATCACCCAAGAGCATCTCTATAAACGGGCCTTTCATGACCAGTCGTTCTTCGACCCCATCATTGTAATCTTAAATATCGACAAGTACGCCCATTTTTCTAACCTAAAGCTTATCCGCAAGGGGCTGCATTTCTTGCGATTGGTTCTCTACGAGATTGTCGACTATAAGTACCCGTACATGTACCACGGAGACGTGGAAACGATGGTGGAAACGCTCATGCTGCCCGATTTGTTGTTTAAGTTGGCCATGGTGTATCGACTTGTGGATAACTTCAAGTACAAGTTATCCCGGAACATCAGTGTCGAGAGCAAGATTAGTATTATTGGGAATCTATTTCTCAGTTATGTTGGAGCCTTAACTTTTGAAAAACTGGTACTGGAATTGAGGGTATGGATATACAAGATTTACCGAGTGATACTTCCGAAAATTGCTGATTGTGAAGATTTTAAGTTAAGATCAATGGACACTATGGTAGAGAAGATGTTTTATTTTATGTTTGCTGATTTCAAGTATGAGTTTGTGGAGCTTGAGAATGATCCATTTGTGGTCAAGTTGCATATAGGTGAGTGTTCAGTGATTGGTAGTAACAGTCAGAGTGTAGAGTTGGCCAAGCACAATGCGATGGTAGAGTTTGTTAATCATAAAGAGCACAAGGAAAAATTATTTCATGAGCTTTACGTGAAAGAGGCGAAGAAAGCTCAGATAGAAGACGGGGCCACTCAATTCCACAAGCTTACCAAGGCGAACAATGTGGTGGTAGAGTATGAGACGAATAATGCTGGTATGGTATGGCACTGTGTGATCAAGTGGAATGCCGTGACGTTGGGGGTTGGGATTGATGCCGAGGAGAGTATGGCGGTGAAGAAGGGAGAGCAGGTGAGTTACGATAATTTAAGTGTATTATTAGGGGGGTAGTAATATATGTTTGTAAACGGACGCTATATTTGGATCGATTTAGTTTCTTTTTGCAACTCCGAGCAGCGACAATCAGAGATAGATTCAGCGGGCAGACTGAAGCGCAGGCGCTAGACACGTCAGATTCGCTCCAGCTCAGGTTGTCTGTCATACATGCCAGGCTCAGGCCATCACTGTACGCCACTCGGGTCATAGCGGCGGATTATTCATGACAGCTTCATGTTAACACGGTTGCAGCCATCGTCCCGGGTGGAACCGTGTTCCGTAGTGCTGGGCTTCATGCAGGCCAAGGTTGTGCCCTGAGCTCGCCCTGAGCTCGCACCAAACGGACGCGCTGCTCGCGCCCGGCTGGCGCCGGATCAGGGCCCAGTGCTCACGCGCGGGTCGTGTCCACCCCCCTATGCCCTGATTGGATAATATAAAAGAGCCATTTCCTTCAAAATTTTCACGAATTTCATTTATTTATTCAAAACAAAATGGCTGCTGTTTCCGCTACCGGATTACCTAACTACACTGTTACCGACTACGCCAAGTTCGCCCTCGCCGGTGCTATCGGCTGTGGTGTCACCCACGGAGCTATGACTCCAATTGATGTTATCAAGACTAGAATCCAGTTGGAACCAACCGTTTACAACAGCGGAATGGTGGGCTCCTTCAGAAAGATTGTGGGTGCCGAAGGTGTCGGAGCTTTGTTGACCGGTTTGGGCCCAACTATTTTGGGTTACTCCTTGCAAGGTGCTTTCAAGTTTGGCGGTTACGAATTGTTCAAGAAGACATTTATCGAGTACTTCGGAATCGACACTTCAAGAAAATACAAGGACGTTATCTTTATGGGATCTGCTGCTTTGGCTGAGTTCTTCGCCGACATTGCTTTGTGTCCTTTGGAAGCCACCAGAATTAGATTGGTGTCTCAACCTAACTTTGCCAACGGATTGGTTGGTGGATTCTCCAGAATCATGAAGGAAGAAGGTGTGGGATCTTTCTACAACGGTTTCACCCCAATCTTGTTCAAGCAGATTCCTTACAACATCGCCAAGTTCTTGGTCTTTGAAAGAGCCAGCCAGGCCATCTTCTCCTTTGTTAAAACTCCAAAAGCTGAATTGTCTCCATTGTCGTTGACCGGTTTGGACTTGTTGGGTGGTGTCATTGCCGGTTGTACCGCTGCTTTCGTGTCTCAGCCTGCTGACACCTTGTTGAGTAAGGTCAACAAGACCAAGAAGGCTCCAGGCCAATCCACCGTTGGATTGTTGGGACAATTGGCTCGTGAATTGGGTGTCAGAGGTTCTTTTGCCGGTTTGCCAACCAGATTGGTCATGGTCGGTACTTTGACTTCTTTGCAATTCGCTATCTACGGTAAGATCAAGGGTGCCTTGAACTGTCCACCAGCTGTTAGTTTATAGATGTGTATATAATATATGTGTCTGCGGGCACGAATCGTTAATCTCGGTTGCGATTGCCGCAGGCCTTGTATGACTTAAATAACAAGTTAGTCCTGTGCAGGCTGTTGAGCCGCATCGTCACTTCGTCTGATAGTGCTGCTCCTACAATTAGCTTACATTATCATTACTTACTTTTTGTCATTACTTACTTCTGCCTCTTTGAGCTCATTCTCCTCGTCTGTCTCCACCAACACCGTGGTATCGTCAACAAACCAGTACGAATTCAAAAGAATCCACGCAGTGATAAACTCCATCGAAACCGCCAAAACATATTCACAAATAGTCATCTTACTATGCGACGAAGCATTGATGTAATTGGTTATAATATTGTAGTTCATCACATCAACAAAGATTGCAAGCACTCCATAGATAGCTCTGACCCAAAGGAACGGACTAACTATCAATAATGCCTTTACGGCAGGAGTTTTCAAGCTCTTGTGAAAATAGTTATGCGCGGCAAGAAACGATACCGTCAATGTGTTAATCAAAAATATCGCCTGGCCCAAAGTTCTTAAAATTTTGGAAGTAGTGATTTTAGACAGGTTTTCCATCAACTCTTGCGCATCCATTCCACTAAGCATCGTACCTCCTCCAACTAGCAACCCATTGGCGGCTGCCAAAGCCACGTAAAACCAGTCCTTGAACGTGTACCCACGGAGCCACTTGCTCTTGGCTTTACCAGTGTATTTGCTTCCTAAAACCTTCGTTGTAAGGACAGACTCACCAAATACTCGTTTTTGCTCTCGAATTAAAATGTATAAAGCAGATAATACAAGCGCGAAATAACCCTCTGTTGTCAAAACTATATATGCAATTAGCCACTGGTACTTTACATAACCTTCCACAGCAAGACCCACCCCGCTTATCTGGCCCCCAAGACGAAGAAGTCCATAGAATGCCAAACTTGAGTAGACAGTTTTAAGACCCTTTTGGGTAAGAATGTAAATGGCGATAGCGAAGTATATGACATACAAAGCAAGGAAAACACTTGCAGCTGCTCCCAAATCTTTGATTTTGAATCCCATGGCTGCTAAAGTACAGAATTACAAGGGTGAGATCCACAGGCTTATATATATGAAAATTATGTGTTTAAACATCAGTGCTCGTGTGCTCGCAGTTACGATACAGCTAAAGCCTCTTCTCGGAATACGGAGGGGCTATGGAGCTTAAACTCAGGAGTGCGGCGCTGCCAACTTAAACAATAGAATAGTCACGTAGTACATACAGTTACTGTGACCATCCCCGAAGAGTCGCCAGTGGTGGTAGTAATACACCTGTGCTTATAGGAATACTATCTGATCAATGGTAAAAAGGTTCTAGTTTATTTTGAGGAATTAGCGTGCTCCTACCTCATTGCCCGCATGCGTTTTATCAACCTTTGGGGTATATAATCCCGATGCGAGGTGTACTCGCCAATCGTTGATTAATTGTCGGTTTACGATCCAGATTGGTGTTGAACTGTTCCTTCACATGGACAGAAAAACCTTATTCGTAAAGCCAAACTAACGTTTTCTATAATTATACTTTCGTAGATTCCGATTACGTCATTTGCACAAAGCCGCATCATCCACTCAACCCTATACACCTTTAATCAGCAGCCCCTTCGACGTGCATGACAGTATCATTCATACACAGCCAGAATGTGATGGAGAATGTGTGGAATTTATTTTCCCCTACTTCCTAAACTGATTTCTGCCACAAACTGAGCCTATCCAATTCTTATTCCCAAGCTCGCTCAGAGACCAAGGTATATCTCAACCGTATCTATAGCCTAATTAAGAAGAGTGTCGATATATTAAGTACCCGATTTTATTCAACTTAAACCAGTCTTGAACCAGTCTTGGACTCATCGTGAATCTTTTCATACTTGAAAATTAAGACGCTACGATAAAGGGAGAGGTGTGTTGTTCCCAATTGAGCATCGTCAGCTAGCAATTAAATGTACAACTCGTCTATATCTGCATTCTCGAACTTTTAGATTTTAACCTTAATATTAACCGTCCGTATTATCCCCTCTCTTTTATTGCTTTCGATAGCTTCATCTAGTTTCTTTCTAGCACCTCTAACTTCACTCATATAGTAATTGGTATCATCATACTCATCGAGCTTGACAGTACGGTCAATTTTCACCAATCTCTTATTTGAAAATTCAGCAAATCTTATAACTTTGTTATCATCATAAGTCTGCATAAGCCGTCATCGTATCCATAATCATACTGTTCTTTTCAATGAAAGCTATCATGTTATCATTGAACTCAAAGCGAATAACATCATACTTTGTTTTATAAAACCCAAAAATCTTGCTAGTTCTTGACTCAAAGCTCAATGGCTAGCTAAGGAGAATTGACAGAGCCTATCAAGGTTTAAAGGGGGCTCTTTCTTGTGACTTTGTAGATAATATAAATATCAGAGCTGGTATAATGAGAGAAGGGGCATCCTGAGAAAGTTATTAGGACCATCTTGTATATAAACTATACATAACGATCATTAACGTTGCACTCAGAAGCTGGGGGATCTAATTCCTTGGACATTAACTCCGATCTTATACAAAGTGAGAATAACCCATACCACCAAGTACATTTCGAGGGTAGTAATCCAAAATCCGCCGAAGGTACGAGCCAATACACCCATTTGCTGCCAGTAATCTTGCGAAGCTCTCCATACTTGCTCGCTATAAGCGTTATTCCGAACTACCAGAAATAACTCAAACACACTACTCAAAATTATTAAAATAAAGACAGATCTCAATATTTGCCCAGTTTTAGTATACCGTGTTTTCTCTTTGATTGTGAGCTCTTTTGGATCTTGGTAGAAAGGAGTAGACATTGTTGAATTTTCTTTACTTCAAAGAGCTAATGCCTTATATAGCTGCGAAACTTTGTCGGTTGATATGGCATACCAGTGAAATAGGCTGTTATACAGCAGAGAAGTAATGAATGGTTCAGATTAACATATGAATACATTACTCTGAGACATGGACCACGATTTCTACACAGCGGGTGGGCTTATAGCTCCTCTCTTTTTTTTGCCACAAAATTATCTGACACAAAACTGAACATACAAATGGGTGACTACCACAAAGAAAGCAGCTACATTAAGAACGTATCCCAACTTTTCTCTTTAAAATAATACCTTTATTCTCTCTTCGTGTCTTCTAAGATGAGTTACTTCCGGTGTATACCTGATGTATTGTAAAGGTAGGGACTCGACAAATGATGTACAACTATTCATAAATTTTAATATATACTCGATATTTATCAATTTCATTCCTTCTCGCTATCGAACTCTACATCGTCATCATGGATGAACCAATAGGAACTCAATAGAATAAACGAAACGAAAAACTCCATCATAACCCCCAAAACGTATTCATAGATTATCATTGAATGGTGGGCCTTACCAGAAGTGTAATTACTGATCACGAAGTAGTTCATTTCTTTAATGTAGATACTGATCATTCCGTAGATCCCTCTGACACAAAGAAAAGGACTCATCAAAAGTAATGCTAATGTAGCAGGGGTCCGAAGGTTTTTTCCAAAGAAGTAATAGGTGGAAAGTGAAATCACAACAAGTGTCTGAGACAAAAACACCGCTTGGCCAGCAGTCCTAAGAGCCTTTGCAGTGGTAACCTGAGAAGAGTTGTCTGCCAATTCTTCAACAGTCATTCCACTAAGTACCACTCCACCAGCCACCAAAAGTGCATTTCCTGCAACCATGAAAATATGGAACCAGCCTTTAATATTATGCTTGAACTTACCAAAACCATAGGTTTTTGACGTCAAAGGAGAGTCGCCGAATACATGATTCTGTTCTCTGATCAAGATTAATAGGGACACCAAAACAAGCATGAAATAGCCTTCAGTACCCAACACTATATATGCGATAAGCCACTTGTAGTTGTTGTAACCTTCGATTGCAAAGCCAACTCCACTGACCTGGCCACCCACACGAATGATTCCATAAGCAAGAAAAAAGGTGTATAACGTGCTTATACCCTTTTTTGCAACCACGTATGCAGCAGTAGCGGTGTATATGGCATATATGGCGAGGAAAACTGCTGCAGCAGTTCCTAAATCGGTGATAATAAAAGACATTAGAGATGTGGAGGTCAAATATAAAACAGAGGTCAGGAATAAGGTGGCTACTTATATGCGGCAGCTTTAGGTAGTTATGATATCCAATACATGGCCCAGTAGACGGTGCCTCAGCCGGGATGGCATTGCAAATAGTGTTTACGGGAAAGTCAAGTACCTGTATACAGGAAATAAGAAAGGGTATAAGCCATGCACAGCAGCCGCGGCGCATACGAGGCAATACCTGGGTATGAGAGGTTGTGATATCCTATACCGTAGACAAGATAGAGGTATGTGGAGAGTGTATAGATGTGTGTATAGATGTGTGTACAGATGTGTGTACACATATGGTTCATAAAAGTGCCCTTTGTGTGCCACGATTGACATATCCACAAGGATTTTAAGAGTATCTACAAGTCTACCTGAATACTACCGCCTCCAGAGTCCAAATCGTGACAACTAGGCGCAGGGTAGAACGGCTTCCATAACGTGGCTGAGGAGGTTCGTAATTTGATTTCAGAGAGACACTATTCCGCTGTGAAGTATTTTTTCTCTTTAAAGGTATTTCCTGCATGTGACGTGCATATTGACGGGCTGAGTCAATGTCAATGTCAAATATCTCCGACGGGGCTGAAGGGAGATCATTCCTTTGACGGAAGCGCCTGTCGATTTGGACAGCCGCAGCAAGAAGAACGAGATGTTCATCAGTTGAAAGGAGCTCAATGTTTATTCGATTGCCTCATTTTAGGGTCAAGAGCAACAGCGTATTGTCCATAGTTTGTGAAGAGATACTTGCTTGGCCTGTGATTAGCCCAGCCAGCACATAATACACACTTGGACCTCTTGAATAGCCTGTAATTAGCCATTATACCAGTCAATCCCGTACCCTACCTTTTACCAAGCTCGAGGCGATAAGAGGGACGAAGTTCCAGGGGCTGTGTATGCACGAAGGCGTAGCGCCTGGATTAACATAAGGGTGCACCAAAAAGTACACATGCACGATTCGTGGTGCTACAGAACTTAGGCTTGACTTTGCAATCTCCCATAAAGATGGGTATATACGGTTTAATACCTTTCTTAGGTAACGACACCAGCAGTTTGAGAACTGCTGATAATGGGAGACATTAAAGTTAGAGGTATATTAGAGAATGCTTGGAAGTGGGAGCTACTCGAGGTGGCCACTTCAAGTTACTGGCTAGATGAGGCTAGTGATGAAAGTTGCTAACAACACCAGGTCGTTACTGTACTATACAGCATGTCCGATGCAGGAAACAAAAATATACGCCATTGAATTAGCCCCTAGTATTCGACAAATGGTAAGGTGGGAGTATCATTATGGTCCACATGTTGGTAGAGATTGGACATATATCCATACAGATATTAGAAACTACAAGTATTCGCATGCTACAGGTCTCAAGTCTATTTGGTAGCCGCTCATATCGTATTCCCAGACTGCTTGCCCTTGCATAGTGCCTGTTATGTGGATTCATTACTGGATTGCGTAAGGATGGAATCCACAATAATAGCCGAGGAAGTTGTTTATCGAGCGGTTTTCCTCGTGCAGCTTATGACGGCTGATAAGGCTCAACGAGATCAGAGGCACGGGTCAACTGCCCTCGTAGACCTGGAAGCAACGAGCCATTACGGTTTTTTCGAACAAGCTGTCATAACGCACAATAGAAGGATACCACATGACATATAGCTGCAGGAATAGTAAATCCAATATAACAGAAGTATTCTGTAAGGCTGTGCCCTGGCCAGCACTAGTTACTCAGGAGCGGTAGCCTCACCAGTGTGGCCCGGGCACTACCGGTTGTAACCGCTGCGGGCGATACGAGACGGTGCAGGTTCCGGTCGGTTGTAAAAAAACTAGAGATGCGATAGTAGAGAAAGCCTGGGCGACGAGTAGGATGTGAGCGTAGTCCAGTAGTGCCAGCCCGGCGGTGCCAGCTCGGTGGTGACAGCCCCCTAGCTCTCCCCACCGGCGTGCCAGCCCGGTGACTGGTGATGGGCCCGAAACGGTAATGATACGCGCACGCGCGCAACCATGCGGCAGGGCACGCCACAGGCGGCGCGCGGCGGCACCGCGGCGGTGGTTCGGCGGCTCGGTCCAGGCTGGTTGCGCGCCAAGCTTCAGACGAAGCGCTCGCCAAATTCACAAATGAAATTACACCTGGAAGCATCAGTGACTGGCAGGGATGATTGAATACGAGTCTCCGCTAGGGAAGAAACCGAGTGTTTCGTCGTCCGACAACGCGGCCCCGTCGACGCCGAGCTCGTTGAAGCACCAGACGCTCAGCACCGAAACGTCTCCGTCGTCTGCGAATCTACACCCCGATGACCCCCTCTGGAGGGACAAGACCGACTCTGGATCGACCATCAGACGAGAGCCCGACCGAGCGCTCGAAGACCACAGAGATGCCCCCCAGGGGATAGCAGAAGTCCCCGCTTTGGAGCGTACCCCAGACGACGAGTTACAACTAGAGCACGAAGGGGTCGAGGGCACCAGTAAGGACGGGACAGCTCGCATCCACAAGTTCAGATTGGGCCCCAGCACCCACACGAGTGCTGACGTGAACAAAGTGCACAAGGTGCCCCCTCACGCCCTGGTGGTGAAGACCAGTGCCAATGATTCGCCAGGCCCCCACCGCGGTCCGGTGCCCGCTGGTGCTGTGTCAGTACCCGCTGGTGCTGTGCCGGTGCCCGCTAGTCCTGTGCCCGGTGGGGGCCACGCCGCCCGCTCGAGCATCCACTCGACCCACAACATCCACTCCAACGGCGAGATCTCCAGCGGTGCTCCCAAGCTACCGTTCATCCGCCGCCACACCACGCACGATATCGCCTCGCTCGCGTCCTTCCCCTTCAAGCGGTCGAGCCTTGAGGCGGCCCCAGGCCGCGACGCCCTAGCTACGCGAGACAGCGCCGATAGCGTCCACACGGAGATGAGCCGCATGCGGGGCTCGATCCTCTCCAAGCGCAGCGGGACCCTCCGAAAGACCACCAAGCGGGCGTTCTACGACGAAGATAAAGTGCTCATCGGCAGCAAGATCAGCGAGGGCCACGAGAACTTTGTCATGGCCTACAACATGTTGACAGGTATTCGCGTCGCCGTCAGCCGGTGCTCAGGGGTGATGAAAAAACTCCAGGACGACGACTTCAAGTCGTACAAGAAGCTCACGTTCAACTTCGAGGGGAATACCAGCACCCCGTCGTCCAAGTACGACTTCAAGTTCAAGGACTACTGCCCTGAAGTGTTTAGAGACATGCGCAGCATCTTTGGCCTCGACCAGGCCGACTACCTCATCAGCATCACCGGGAAGTACATCCTCTCGGAGCTCGGGAGCCCCGGCAAGAGCGGGTCTTTCTTCTACTACTCCCGAGACTTTCGGTTTATCATCAAGACCATCCGGCACTCGGAGCACAAGCAGTTGCGGCGGATCTTGAAAGACTACTACCACCACGTCAGGTCGAGCCCCAACACGCTCATCTCGCAGATGTACGGCCTCCACCGGCTCAAGATGCCGCTCCGCAACGGTGTGAAGCGCAAGGTCCACTTTATCGTCATGAACAACTTGTTCCCCCCGCACCGCGAGATCCACGTCAAGTACGACCTCAAGGGGTCGACGTGGGGCCGGTACACGAAGCAGGAGGACGCCGGTGCCAAACCGTTGAAGGACCTCAACTGGTTGGAGGACCGGGGCCAGATCAAGTTTGGCGCCGCCAAGCGGAAAGCGTTTCTCGATCAGCTCGCCCGCGACGTGGAGTTTCTCAAACTCGTAAACTCCATGGACTACCTGTTGCTCCTCGGGATCCACAACACCAAGAACAAGAGCATCACCCAGCCCAAGTTGAGTGTATTTGACCCCAAGTCGCACGAGAAGTCCGAGTTGATCAAGACGAACCCCCGGTACATAAACCGAGGCGATCTTCCGACGAACGTGTACCCCGGCCGGTCCAGGTTTGTATTCTACGGGCACGACGGCGGCATCAGGTCTACGAACGAGCACAACGAGCCCGAGAGCGAGATCTACTACCTCGGAATAATTGATTTTCTCACCAACTACTCGTTGCGCAAGCGGCTAGAAACGTTCTGGCGCAGCCTCAGCCAGCGGCGCGAGACGATCCTGGCGGTTCCGGCGCGGGAGTACGGCGATCGGTTCGTGCGGTTTATACGAGCTGGCGTGGCCAAGGTAAAGAGTGAATAATGTACTATATTGCTCGATTCTCGTAATCGAAATTTCCCCGTGGTGAGATTCAAAATTCTCCGTGATGAGATCCAAGATTCTCCGTGACTAGATTCAGATTCTCCGGCCGCCTGCATACGGCGCTTGCGATAACGTAATAACAAAAGAAAACAGCGGCGAGAACTCCGGGGAATTTCAGCGGTGCCTGTGCGCGGCGGCGCGCCCCCCTCCCTCGCTCCATGCTCGCCCCATACTCACCGCCATGCTGCGCGCCCCGTGTCAGCGCAACTGGACAACGGTAAATGACATCATAGATCGGAACGTATATACATTCTAACGTCAATACACAAACGTTGCGCCGATACAAACAGCCGACCGATACTCCGAGGGGCCAGGATTCGCTCCGGGCACCGCCCCTGCGCCGATCCCCAGGGAAACCCAGGGAAACCCTACTTTCGCTGCCGCCCCCTACTAGTGATTATCGGCAGAATAGAAATGATCAGTAAAATATTATTAATTATGATAGGGTGCCGCCGCCTGGCAGTGACGGCCTCGGGACTTCATGCGGTGCGACGGGTGGTCCCTGTGAAAGTGCCCGCGGTAACCGCACATATCATCCCGCCTTTCTTTCCTTTTTACATTTCCTCCGAAATTTATCTCACGGGGCCAGCATGCAGGACCCATGGCAGAAAACTATTTAAACCCACAATTGTCCAGGCATATTTTAACTCATCACACAATGGACTTTTCATACAACAACGTGATTCCTAGCTTCAGATTGGACGGCAGATTGGCCATCTTGACAGGCGGCTCCGGCGGCCTCGCCTCTGTTATCTCCAGAGCTCTTCTCGCTCAGGGTGCTGATGTCGCGCTCATCGACATGAACTTGGAAAGAACTAAGCAAGCGGCCAGCGACGTTGAAAAATGGGGTGCTGAAGAAGTCAAGGGCCACCCACTTGGTTCCGTCAGTGCCTGGTCTTGTAACATTGGTGACGCTGCTTCAGTTGATGAAACTTTTACCGCCATTAACGCTCATCACAATAAGGTGGCTGATTTGTTGATCAACTCGGCTGGCTACGCGGAGAATTTCCCAGCCGAAGAGTACCCAGCTCAGAATGCCGAGGGTATCATGAAGGTCAATGGCTTGGGAGCTTTCTACGTGTCCCAGGCATTCGCCAGACCTTTGATTCAAAATAACTTGACTGGTAGCATCATCTTGATTGGTTCCATGAGCGGCACCATCGTCAACGACCCCCAACCTCAGTGCATGTACAACATGTCGAAAGCCGGTGTCATCCACTTGGCACGCTCGCTTGCCTGCGAGTGGGCCAAGTTCAACATTAGAGTCAATACTTTATCGCCAGGTTACATCTTGACTCCGTTAACCAGAAACGTCATTAGCGGCCACACCGAAATGAAAGACGCCTGGGAGAGCAAGATTCCTATGAAGAGAATGGCTGAGCCAAAAGAGTTTGTCGGTAGTATCTTGTACTTGGCCAGTGACTCCGCTAGTAGTTACACCACCGGTCACAACTTGGTGGTTGACGGAGGCTACGAGTGTTGGTAGTTAGTAATAGTAATATTGTTTAGCATAGAGACGAAATATAATGATAATGGAACAGAGTAGGTCATACACTGGAAGCAGCCGCGATTAGGCAGTTTGCAGCCGATTAACTCACCGAGTCGGGTGGTTTTACGTTTTGGGCTGTACACGAAACAAGTCATCATCAGTTCTATATAGCGGGGACTCCAGTACGAACAATTCTCCCTTCTGTAAATGAAACCCTCAACTCCGTATTCCTAAACTCGCCATGTCTAGATGAATTACCCACCTGAAGACCAAATTGATTTGTGCTCTCGAGCGGTTGATTTACCATTCGCATTTCTTTTTCCTTCGTTTGGCAGTAGAATAATAGGCAAACGTGAAAAGAGGGGGCCATTGTGGAGAATCAAGGATGTTATGCCACTAATAACACCTAGAATTGTAACGAAGTATCTATAGAACCCCAAACAAAATAGCTACCCCAACTTCAGCCGAGAAATCGTGGCAGACTCAATACGGATATGGTCGTGCACTCTAACAGCTCTACCGTTTTGCAACCAAATTGTTCGGGCACAGATCATATATCTCAAAAAACAACATGCCACAAGAAAAGAGACAAAGGAGAACTCGGGGTCAAGTCCAGGGGCAATCCCAGGAGCAATCCCAGGAGCAACATAATGATACTTCTATGGATTTGGATGATGTTCCAGGTCCTGAAGGTAGCGGAGCTGGTGAGACTAGCGGCGAGGTACACCAAGTTGGTGAAGTCGGTGAAGTTAGTGAAGCTGGTAATATGCGCACGGATGCTCGTTATCAGTCGTTGTTCGATACAGGTGGTTTGTTCTTGACAAGTTTGGTCACTACTCGGGATCTTCTTGTCAAATTTTATGAAACTTTAGCACAGACTCTGTTTGTGTACCCAGACCTGGTTCCCACTGGAGAAAGATTTAGACGCATGTCTGACGTCTTCGCTGCTGGCGACGATAAGTTGTGGGAGTTGTTAACTACGTTAACTGGCGTAACTGACCGCTCATTTTACAGAGAAAAAGACCCGGTAAAGGCTTACCTTAATGAACTTGGATACGACAAGGAGACTGTTGTAGCAATCTGTCAAGTTATTGATAAGTTGCACAATGAATTAAGTCGTGATCTAGTATTGAAATTACCACCAACCGATGAGGGAAAGATTGTGGAAATTCCTAAGGTCAATCAGAGAAGCAACCTTAACCCTAAAAGCCTTGAAGATTTCGACGACGCACAGCTTAGAATCTTGTATCAGACCTATTATCCCGGAGGTACTGCCCCACAAAGAAGGGAAGAAAAAGTGGATGCACTTACACCATTTTTTGAATTTTCTGAAAAGGATCGACTTGCAGCAGCAAATTTGATTGGAAGTCACTTAAGGATTGTTGGAATGCGTGGGAAAGACTTACAACCCCTTATGGATAGAATGGAAGCCATGGAGACCAGAATGAATGCCAGATTCAAAGCCGTCAATGTCAATGCAACTCACCGCTTCGTGAACAGCCATCTCACTAGTGCCGATACTATGATTTCATGGCTTGTAAAACAAGATGGTGAACCTGTGAGAGCTGTTCCACTAACGGTAGAAGATCTTCCTAGAGCACCTGTTTCTAAAATCAGAGAAATTTGTATATCCTACGACTTAATTTCAAAGGATGATAAGTTTGAACCTAGTTCGTTAATGAGGAAGCTCGTTAATCATTTGCAGATCAACCCTGATGTTTGTGATGATCAATTTTTTGTGTATCCTTAGTTTAGTGTATGCTCTCATCGTGCTGCAAATTGCAGCAACGGGCTATTTCGTGAATATATATTCTGTTGTTGAAAAATTAGGGTGAAAGGTTCAACTACGTACAGGAAGGAGTGTAGGCTCCACTTTGGAAATTTCTATCCAACACATAACCTTAATGTGTCTCCGACTCCCAATGAGAAGATGTTTTTAGAAATAGCCAATCACAGCACGTTCTTAATCAACACAATGCACCTCAGAATGAATTAATATGGTATAATTTATAGTGAGTTCTTACGCTGCTGAAATTATATGCTAATGAACAAACTCGATATCATTCTTTATTGTCTTTCAAAAGGCTTAATAAGAAAACCCCAGTTACGAAATTCAAATTTTGTGTAACATTGTATTCAGCAATCTGAGACATTCATTTGAAATGGGTAGGTGTATGGGTGTCTTACAGCCAACTTATCAACTTAGCGAACTTACCAACTTTTAACCTACAGTAACAGTCACAAGTAAGAGAATACAGACTGCAGGTGAACCACCTGCCTTGTACTCTGCTGAGCTGTATGCCTCCCTCTACAGTATCTACTCTCATATAATCATTAATCCTATAACTATATTCACCGATGGTGGCCAAAATGCTGAAAATAAGACATATACACATGATGCTCAGTGGTTTTACTGCACTGCAACTCCACCAACTCATGGCACGCGGGACAAATCACACCAGGCTTCTCCCTCAAGTTCGAACTGTTCTTCTTATGCACCTTGTATATCCCATAGTTCAACGGATTGGGAATCACCCGGGTGGCTAATATTCCATGCTCTTTCTGCAAGTGCTGGCCGTACTCGCTTGTCTTTAGGAATATAAATGTAGGCTCGGGACAATACGGACATAAGCCCAACTTGTTTCTATCCAAAACCCCATCAGCTCCCTTCATTTGACGAAACTCAGGCGAGTACTTGTCTTCGTATTTGAATTGCTCGTTGCTTATGACAATGGAAAAATCATTGTCAACATTGGGGTCCCCATATTCCCCAAAGCACATCTCCTTCCTCGCACGAAGGTACCGGACCCGTTTGATAGGTGGTGCCTCTAATTCTCTCACTCTAGTATCTTCAACGTTACCTTCAACAATTACATCTGGAACTTCATCCATGTACAAGCTCCCAACGAATGGGGGCTCATCGTAGTTCAATACAGGAAGTCTCAACGACTTGACCTTATCGTAGTGAGCTTGTAATGTCTCTGGGGCTAGGCACTCTTCAATTGGTGGAGTGAGCCTACTAGGTTTCTTTCTTTCGAATCTTCCAGCTTCCTTGATAAAGTCTGGATGCTCTCCCTTTTTGTACTTGTACTGGTGCGGTTGAGAAGTTACCATTAGGCTGTCGTTATGATCGGGGTTGTGGTTGTGCGTGTGGCTATAGTCATGATCGTGGCCGTGGTTGTGATCGTGATCGTGATCGTGGTACAGACCTTGGGAGTACTCCTGTACCTGGTAATCATCTTGGTAGTTGTCCTGATCTTCCTGGTGACCCTTGCTTTGGGATTGGGCCTCCTGGGGGTACTCAAACTCCTCAAGTGACAAGGAGGAAACTTCCATTATCTTCGGCTCCTGCTCTTCCTGTGGAAAAGTGCCAAAATTGTTCTCAAGCTTGACTTCCTTGTACTGTTGAAGAATTTGTTCGGGTGAAAGCATTCTCTGTTTCCTTGCCTGATGTTTAAGGATAAGCTGCCGCTTCTTGGCTCCATTTTGAAGCATCATCTTCTTCTGCATCTGCTGGTGTTGAAGCTTATGCAATTGCTGTTGCTGCTGTCTACGCTCAAGAAGCTGCTCCTGCTGTTGCTCCTGAAACTGCCTAGCTCCGTTCCTGGACGGACTCTCCTGCTTCAGCCAAGAACTCTGGTCATTTCCAACAAACAAAAACTGATCGTTAATGTCTTGCTTAGGCTTCTTGTGCTGTATTTTATCATCCAAGTTGGATTCCATGTCATGCAGAGTACCCCTTTTGTTTCCAGGAACACCCACTACAACTGCTTTTGGTGTATTCAAGCTGAATCCAGTCTTAGGTGAAAGATTTATTGGAGTATTTGAATTGAAAACAGAATGGGTATTGAATGAATTGTTCACGGTGTTATCAAACAACATATTAGTGGTTTCTCTGGTGCTTTCGGGAAGTGGTCTCTTTGGTTTGAGCTCGCTGGTTTCGATAAGCTCGGTCTCAACTTCAGTCTTTGTGAACTCATGATCTGAAGGTTTCTGGTAGCTAGCCACACATTCGGTCATGAGTTGCTTCAAAAAAGGAACCCTCTCCACCATTTGTACATACACCAGTGGCTTAGGGTAGTGAATGTCTTTCAAGTCCTGAAAAAAATAGTAATTGAACACTTCTTCCATATGCTCAGTGTCAATCTTTTTGCTGTTTTTCATTCCCAATTCAAAAGCTCTTCTGATTACCTTATAGCACAGTTCCCTGCACAGTTTAAGGGAATCCTGCTCTTCCATTTCTTCTATCTCCATCTCTTGCTTAGAAGTCTCTGGCTCCGTAACTCTTGGCAAAGAAACGGGTAATGAGATAGCCGGCTCACTAGTACTGTATGCGTGCTTTTCATTTTTTGGCTGCGAATTTTTAGCGATTCCAAAGAGCTCGAAAGCCAAATCAGCATTAGAGGCTGCTTCGTTCACGATGGCTGTTCTGGCGACAGTCTCTTGTTCTTCGGATGCCGTTTCAGGAAGTTCGAGTTTTTCTTCATGGCTCTCTTCACCGCCTTTTTCACTTATCTCATCTTTCACGCTCTCCTCCTTTATTTTAATTGTGATTTCTTCAGTCTCTTCTTCAACGTCCACATTTGCTAATTTGTGGGCCAAGAAGAAGTCCAACTCTTTTGGGGCTTTGTTGTCTCTGTCCAAAAATTCTTCGAGTTCATAGTTTTGAATAGACTGGTACTCGGATGGGGGGAGGAGTATACTTGACTCTTCATTTGGTGCGAGGCCATCTGACTGACTGTCGATTATTGCATTGTTCCAAGTCTTGACCTGTTCATTGTAGTGCAGGTTATCGATCTGGGAGAACTCTTCTTCGAACGGGAGGGTAGGATACATATCTAAATAATTCATAGTTGAAATTGCTGATAAGTTAGAGAAAAACTTCTGAAAGGAGGATCTTTGGCAATAAATATTACATTGCTGTGTTAACCTGTTGATCTGCTTTAGATCAGGCTCTACTGTTGATCTGCTTCAGATCAGTGCCTGTTGACCTGCTGCGAAATTACTTTACTTGATGATATGCTCGAATGAGGTTGAGTTTTGAGTGCATTGAGAGGGTTTACCGGGCGGGGAGGCCCCAGCCTAGATATCAGGGAAACTATAGACCCATTTAGAGGGGGATAATACTGGTCTACCCTGCTTGAGTGAGGAAATAGGCTTGTAAGTGTGTGACTCTCCTCCACAGCGAGGGAAAGTGTAACATTTCAGCATATTTTAGAGCTCATTCTTAGCTCGAGCTCAGTATACACTCTATTTACAATATAAACAACTACTGTTTGTATACTCTAGCACAGTTTTATGCTCTAATAACTCATAAATAGCTAGTAGTGTAAAATTGGGCTATAATAGTAGATGCTACGGTTCCCCCACCCCTTTTCTACCCCCCACCCACATTTCACATAATACTCTGCATTTTTATCCCCCACTAAACGTTACTCGTATTCTGCCCCCCCCCCCACGAGCTGTAATCCGTGATAACTATCCCCCTACAAATCTACTCACCCCAGTCTTTGACCACCTACCCTTTCTCTACGAATCCTACACCTATAACTTTCCTTTTCTCGTCCGTACATTATACACTCTCTATCTGAAGTTTCGAGTTCTCCCACATCTTCATCAACGAATTTTTAAACAAGTTCACATTGTAATCTATCAACGTAAGGTTGTTACTGTAGTCGTCGTTATTTTCATTATTTATCAATGCCACCAACGCCAATCCTCTGATCATCTGCTTCAAATATAAGATCGATCCATTGTTAAGATAACTCATTGACTTGACTTCTTTCCCCTTATTACCACCATTAGACTCATCAATATACAAATTGTCCAAATCAATAGTTATATCAATAAACTCTGCACAAACCTCATACGTTTGAATGTCCACCGGGGAAGAATCTGTTGCCACGTATATCTTGGAGTTTACATCGAACAAAAACACTTTTTCAATCGATGAGTGCTCTACGAGATTATCCAACATGTTCTCCAACAGAGGCAACTCGTGGATAAGTTTTTGAACGATTCTACTGAATGCTTCGTAGATAGAATGGTCAAAGATGGACGTCAAGTAAAACGATACTTGTACTCCTTCCAAACCCAAGTCCAACAATTCATCTCCTGTTCTCTGCATGATATCTCTCTGGCAATCCAATCGGTAGTCCTCACTCAAGCCGTCGATTTTGTGGATCAATACCTCGATATTAATTTTAGGATTCACCTTGTAAGCGTATTCGATAATCATGCTTAAATTGGTGATAGCGTTCAAGTACTCGTCCTGTGAGTCAATCACATACACTAGAGCTCCAATGCTTTGAAACAATCGCTCACTATCGTAATTAGGCTCGAAATAGTTCAATTGCCCTGGCAATTCCATTACACACAAGTCGATAAGAGACGAAAACTGTTCGGCAGTTGGCTTGGATGTCAGCTCAAGATATAGAGTATCGAGTGGCTGCATGTTGTGGAAGACGACTTTGCAGATGGAAGACTTTCCTCCTCTTCTTAACCCCATGAGAAGGATTGTGGCATTCAGATCCTTCGGGTTCGGTAAGATTATTCCTTCCATGGTGTTGGGTATATTTGATACGCGCAATGGAGATACCAGAGATAAAGGTTGTGCGTACACGACCAGTGGGGGATTGCCTGATTATTGTGGATTAAATTTGATTGTATAGTCCATGTGGGGGGTACCAAGTGATTTGGTTAGAGAAGGTTTAAAGTTTCAAGCAATATTCAAGCCATATTCATTTTGTGGTTTTTCGGTTTGTGAGTTTCTATTTTGCAACTTCCACAAATTGAGTACAACTTAAAAAGGTCAGTGATGGTGTATCTGAGTTTATTAAGCATGCAAACAATGGAAGTTTTAAGTCTATATGAAATTTTAATTCTAGCTAGTCTCCACTCCACAACCGCAATAAGATATAGAGAAGAGTATCTCAAAGTAGTATCTATAACACCATTTCAGCATAAGCATAGTGTTTTCAGTATTAGCGGAATGTTCATTATTAGCATAGTGTTTTCACTTTCTTATTCGCCACTGATTAGCACCCTCTCCCCTCTTCCACACTCTAACCAATATACTACCGTCTTCGCTGATTACTCAATCTTATATTACTGACGACTATATACGTCTATGGCTTTAATCTTCTAGGGTCTCTTGGGAACAAAGAGGCCCTTCTAATGTTCTTCAAGTCCAAGAAGAACATCAAAACTCTCTCCAAACCAATACCACCTCCGGCGTGTGGAGCACAACCAGCGTTGAACGCATCAACATACTCAGCCATACCTGGGACACTAGGATCAACTTCGTGCTCTTTGATTCTCTCCTTCAATAAGTCAGCATTGTGAATACGCTGAGCTCCAGATAAAATCTCTTCACCTCTCATGAAGAAATCATAAGAGTTGGAGTAACGAGGGTCTTCGGCATCTGGCATGGTGTAGAAAGGTCTGATAGCCAAGGGGAACTTGTCCAATATGTAGAAATCAGTGTTGTATTTTTCTCTGACCAACTTACCCAAAAACTTTTCGTTTTCGGTAGACAAATCGTCAAAGTCTCCCACATCTCTACCGGCGTCTTTCAACATTTGGATACCATCCTTGAAGTGCAACCTAACCATCTTACCGTCTTCGGGCAACTTGAACTCCTCGACGGGAAACTGTCTTCTGACGGTAGCGATTTCCTTACCATATCTAGACTTCAAGTTGGTGAAGATGTAGATGAATAATTCTTCCAAGACATCCAAGACTTCGTGATAGTGTTCTTCGAACGCCATTTCTAAGTCCAAACCGGTAAACTCGGTCATGTGACGGTGGGTGTTGGAGTTTTCAGCTCTAAACACTGGAGCGATTTCAAACACTTTTTCGAAATCAGCTGCAATCAACTGTTGTTTGTAAAACTGAGGAGACTGGGCCAAGTACGCTTTACCCTTGAAGTAGGTGATTTCAAACACATTCCCCCCACCTTCAGAAGGGGCAGCAATGATCTTTGGAGTGTGGATCTCGGTGAAGCCCTTGGAGTCCAAAAATTCTCTGAACAACTTGCAGATACCGGCTTGGATCTTGAAGATAGCCTGGTTGGTTGGAGTTCTCAAGTCGATGACCCTGGCGTCCAATCTGGTATCCAAGTTGACGATTGGGAGGCCGAGAGCTTCGGCTTCTCCGTCGCTTCTGGAAGCATCCTCAATCAACATAGCCAACTGTTCTGGGGTTTCGGAGATCGTGAAGATTTTCTCCACTTGGATCTCAATGTCCTGCTTGGTAGCACTGCTGATAGGAGTTTCGACCTTGGTGACTTTGCCGTAGACCAAGACAATAGACTCCAAGTTGACCGAGCCAGCAAACTTGACCATAAAGTTGGACACAGTTTCTCCGTTGGCTCTGACCAAGGCCTGGACCAACTCATCCTGCTGTCTCAAGGTGAGGAAAGCCATGGTGGCACCTTGCTGTCTTGATTTGTGCAATCTAGCTCTGAAGATGACGTTTTCCCCATCATTTGCGGCAGACAAGTTGGAGAACAAAACTCTCTTTTCCCCCGGTCTGCTGCTGGAGTTGTTGAGGGGCAAAGTACCGTAGTTGCTTTTGGCGAAGTCATTGGCCAACTCCTGGGCCAATTTGGCTTCTCTTGCAGCTTTTTCCTGAGCCAACTGGGCTTCTCTTTCAGCTTTTTTCAAGGCTTTTTCCTTTTCCTTTTCCAATTTTTTCAAAGCCTTCTTGCTCAAGGGCTGGCCGTCTTTGCCGAGCACGACAGCCTCGGGCTTTTCTTCGTTTATGGTTAAGCTTTCAAGTTTCTCAGCCATGGTCGGGAATCGAATGGATGAAAATTGGATTGAAAAATCGAGAAAAATTTCAGACGCAGGAGAAGAGTCACACTGTCTAGATGGTTCAGTATCGTCACTGTCTATATTATGGCTGTAGGTCAGGCAAAGGGCCTGGGTGGTGTTGTGTATTCCAGATCTATTTACTCCTCAACTCCGTGTCCTCTATATCGCTGCCTCTGTGCTCTTCTCTGTGCTCTTCTCTGTGCTCTTCTCTGTGCTCTTTCTCTCCTTCTCCAACCGCTTTAGGTCCTTCTCAGCTCTCACCCCGTCCCTGCGGGCCATGCCCTCTTTCACCTTCCGCTCCCGTCTCTGCTCCTTAGTCTCTGTGTCTGCTCTGCTCGCTGTCTCCATTCTCTCTACCGCAGCATAGAGCTGGTCCAATTTTTTGAAATTCTCCGTAAACCGATCCACCGAAAGCTTGGTGATGAACTTCAAGTAGCTCTCGTTCACGTGCAAGACCGCTTCATCGCCTTGCAAGTAGCCAATCGGCGTATCTAGCCTGATGGATATTCTAATGGCTACGATGTTATTGTTGTTGATCCCACTCTCTCTGAACCCACAGTTCATGGCTGTCTTGTAGAGCTCCTGCGACGTGTGAAGGTCCCGGCACTTGACGTGCAAGATCAACGGCTCGAACTTGTACAATATAAATCTCGTCAATGGAGACTCGGGAAACCCACTGAGGTCTTCTCTATAGTCAAAACACTTGTACCACTGGTGGATATCGGGCTCGTGATTCACGTATAGCCATCTGCCTTCGTTCCCCTTCGAGCCGATCTTCGTGTGGTCTTTTATGCCCTCCACGAAAACGCTTACTCTGCCTGAACAGGATGATGTTGTAACCATATTCGGGTGGCCGTTGATTAGGTTCATGAGGGGGATGCACTTGGCGTCGATACTCCCCTTGGGGGAAAGGTCTCTGCTGCCAGCAGTCGTGGACGCAATCTCGGTTAGGATTTGGGTCTTCTTCTGGTCAAACGGGTCTAGCATAGTGTATAATCCTATAAGCTCATCGCGAAATATATTTACTACTTCAATGCTACAAGAAGTTTGCGTTCTTCCTCGGGGGAAAAGCTGAATAGCGTCTTGAGCACCGGCAAGAGCTGATCTCTCTGGTCTTTGTGCTCAAAGAAACCAAGCAAGACATTTTTAAGGTACGCCACATTGGTGGCAGATGTGGAGCTTGCCGCATCTTCGCCAACCGAACTGCGTCTATTGAGTTCGATAGAGTTGGATCTCGTGGTGGACACAGAGTTGGGAACGGAGGTAGCGTCCTTCTTGGACTCGAGAAGCCGGTACTGCTGCGTCAAGAGCTTATAGTTTTTGGATAGTCTTTCAAACTTCAAGCCCGACTCGTCGTTTAGCTTCTTCAATACGTGGTTGAGATTTTCATACTCCTGGATCTTCTTGGAGGAGCTCTGCAACGACTTCCTGAGGGACGCGAGAAGCTCGTTCTCGGCCTCAGAGGAGTCCGCTTCCGGGGTTCCACTCTTCTCCTTCGTAGTCTTTAACTCATTGTATTTGTGTTCCAAGTCATTAATCTTTAGCAAGTAGTTTTGGTTGATCGACTTCAACTCATCGACGTCTCTCCGGTGCTTTTTGATGGTTGCAGTCAATGTCTCCGTTTCCTCTTCATGCTGTTCCTTCAACTGAGCGAGTTCCAACTCGTGGTCTTTAATACGCGAGGCTAAAAGCTCATCTTTATCGACCAAAATCTTTTTGATCGAGTTGGTCTCATTAGTCCGGTCTTGCAAGAGTCTGTTAGACTCCACCAACTCTTCCTCCATGCTCTCTATCCGGCTGTTAGACTCGTTGTGCTTCATGCTCAACTCTTCGTACTGCTGTTTAGCCAACTGAAAGTCGTTGAGCGAGTTGGTCTTTTCGCTCATCACTGCGTTGTACTTACTAGTCATCTCCTCTAAAGAGGAGCTGAACTTTAGCTTCTCTGACGTGACTTTGTTGAGCTCGCTAGATAATTTGGATAACTTCTCGGTCGTGTATTCCTTTTGGTTGATTATATCGTTTTTGGTGTTGGCCAACTCCTGGTTAGAGTCCGTCAAGCTTTTATTAAGTTTTTGCAACTCGTCTTCTTTTGATCTTAAGTTTTGCACCTGTGTTTCCAAGCTAGAAATGGTTTCATTATGCTGGGTGATTTTCTGGTCTTTATGCTCGATTGAGCTTTTCAAAGACTCGATTTGGAGTTTTAATGCAGAGCTCGTGGTCTTGGTCTTTGCTAGTGCTTCGTTTTGGCTCTTCAAGTCGGTAATCTCTTTCGTCAAGGCATCGATTTGAGCCTTAGAGTCGTCAATGTCTGTTTTGTACTTGCTCACTTCTGTCTTCAAGTCCTCAGCTAGCTTAGCGTTGGCTTCGTTTGTGCTACTGACTTCCTTCAACTTTGTTTCTACGCCCTGGAGCTGTTTGAGGGTGTTTCTTGATTCAGTCAAGTCCAGTCCGATCTCTTTCAACAGGTCTCTCAAGTTCTCCACCTCTTCGTGTTTGAGTGTGAGCTCTTCCTTCACTTTCTCGTAGGAGGCGACAAGCTCGCTGTACTTGGACTCGTCTACCTGCGGGGGGACGGGGCTGGACACAGCGACACTGGCAGGTATGTCTACAGACTTGTTTTTCTTCTTTCTATTCTTTTTCTTTTTAGATCCTTCGGGCCTGGCCTCTTCCTGCTCGGCTGCCACTTCACTGGGCTGCTCCTTTATCTTTTCAATTTCCTTCTCCAACTGCTCCACCTTGACTTTGAGATCTTTACACTGCTGTACTTTCTCCGACAACTCTTTGTTCACAGAATCGAAACTACTTTGCGAGGCCGTGCTCTTTTCGGTCAATCCATCGATAGTGGCCTGGAGCTCTTTGTTCTTATCGACATACCCGGCGATACCAGACTCAAGAGATTTATTCTTGCCATCCAATTGCTTAAACTCTCCGTTCAAGCTTTCAATCCTTTCGTTCAACTCTTTGGTCTGGGCATCCAAGTCTTTGACCTTTGTAGTCAACTGGGAGTTCTCGCCCGAGAGCTGAGTATTTGCATTCGACAACTCTTTATTTGCTTCTGTGAGCTGGGAGTTTTGAGATTTCAAGTCACCTACCTCGACCGTGAGCTCTTTGCCCGCACCGTCACCCTCAGGCAGGTCCTTGCCTTCGCCTTTCTCCTTCAAGCTCTTCAACTCCTCAGTCATACTCTTCCGCTCTCGCCTCAACCCCGAGTTCACCAGCACCTGCACCTTCAACTCCTCGCTCACGAGGTCGTTCTTCTCGTTCAACCCCTTTATGAAGTCCACCAACATGCCTGCGTCTGAGATGGACGAGATCGGCGTGTTCTGCTCCAATATCTTCTCAAACACCTGGATCAATTCGGTCTTTCTCTTTTCGACTTTAAACGCATTGAGGAGGACAGGGTACTTCTCTTCGTACTTGACGAACTTCCGAAGCTTGGCCTTGACAGGCTCGGGGAGCGACTCGACGTCCACGTCCCCGAGATCTAGCCCCGGAACGGTGGAAGCCGGGGCTGTGTCAGTATCGTCTTGATCTCGAGGCTGAACGAGCTCTGACTCGCTCGGGGTTTTGGTGCTGAGGATCCGAGAGTTGGACTTCAACTGGGCCACGGGCGTGCGGGCCTTGGGAGCGTCATTGAGGTCATTCAAGCTCTTGGCGACGTCCTCCGAGAAGTTCTTCAACCGGTTAAACATTTCTGTCTTGCGATAATTCAGATTGACTTTACGAGCGAGAAATTTATGAGGGTCCGACTTTGTGGATCAGAGCATGGGAGGATGGAGGTGGATTCGTATAGATGTGTACAGACTGTGGTGTATAGACTGTGTGCATAGATGAGTTAGGGAATAGTGAGGCTGTTATGCTTCCGTCACGCTACTTCCAAGGTTACATATACTCACTACACTATATATTTTGCAACCAGTGCTAACTACGCCCTGGAGAAGGGGAACGCACCCTTGTGCTTTGGGACCGGCGCATTGGTGTCCCGAGGCTCCAAGTTCAACGACAACTGGTACTGCTCCTCGATCGTAGGACACTTGTCGAACCAGTTATCCAAGTACTTCTGGATCTCCGGCACCCACAACATATTATACCCCGTCAGCTTGAACCGGTCAAGCCCGAGGAGGATGTCGGCCGTTTTGGAGCGCTTGCTGAAGTTCACCATCCGCGTCCGGTTGAGTAGCGTGTCTGGGTTGCCGTGGAACACAAACGTCAAGTCGCTGAGATAGACCCCAAAAAACGGTACGCACGGTTCGCTGCCGATAAACTTCAACACGTCTCTGTACTCGTTGAAGTTTCTCGAGGAGTTCATCAACTTGTTCATGTTCTGAAGGTGGTTGAGCGAATCGTTCGCCACGTACTTCCAAGTCTTTTTCAACCGGTGAATGGGCGACGAGTAGAGGGCACTGATGATAGCCGTCATGGACGAGAAGTTGTTATACTGTCTGCATCTCTCGGCAACTTGCACAAAGAACCGAATAATCTGCACTCTCTTCTTGATATCCTGCTTCCTCAAAATCATGTACGCTACGAAATTGGTCAACTGGTTAGAGGACTTGATAAACTCGGTGATGCTGTCGATGTTCTCGCTCAAGCCAGACTTCTTGTTCCAGACCTTCGACAAGCACTGGAACTTGGTGATCTTGGAGTAGAGCTTGAACTCTCTGATGGTGAGCTGCCGGGCCAACTCCACGTAGTCTATATCTAAGAGCTTCAACTTCTTCACCAAAGAGGGCCTGATAAGCGGAGCGGGGGCTCTGGTACTTGGAACCACCGGCTCTCTTTCCACCATGACTTTTTCGCCCCTCAGAAGCCGGTTCAAGTGGCTGATGAGAGTCTTGGAAATGGAGTACGTCGAGGCAGGCGAGGACTGCAAGAACACGATCCATTTGTTGATGATGTTCTCGTTGTAGTACGAGTCCGACCAGTACTTCTCAAGGAGCAACTTCATGATGTTCAACACCCGAATCCTAATGGGAGTCTGTTTCTTGCTCACCCAGGTGTTGTACTCTTCGTAACTCAAACCTTCCGGTGCGTCGATGTTGAAACGAGCTGTCAAGTAGTTGATCACCTCGCCTACAGACAAGATGCTGGAAAACGTCAACAAGAAAGCCGTGTTGAAATTGCTGTCGAACAAGTCGTGGTGGGTCAAGTGGCAGATCAACGCCTCTTTGGTGCCACCCTTGATGTTTCCCTTCAAGTCGCTCAACAAGTCAAACTCGTCATCGCCTTCCAAGTACCAGGGAATGTCCTTGCTGTTCTTTTTGCCGGTGATGAACGAGTTGTTGACGTCGTCCTTTGTGTCCGACCCCATGGTGTTGTTCTGCTCAATCACCAACAACTGGACGTTGAAGTCATCGTGCATCACTCTGGTGGCGTAGTTTACAATTGTTTCTCTCTCCTCGATCAAACTGTGTATCAAATCCAACATCTCTCGGTAGCACTTGATCCCATCGACCAAGTACTTGGAGAGGAGCGTGTCCACGTTCAACGAGATAGCGTTACCCTTTTCCGAGTTGATCTGCTTGATCATCAAGTTGGTCAAGAGAATGACGGCTTTTTGCTTGGGGTCTTTGATCAAGTCGCGGTTGTAGTATAGCGGGTTGTCGTCATCCTTCATGCCTCTGAACACGTCTGGGTCTTCCAACGTGAGCGACTGCGTGGACATGATGAGGTTTGTGATTAGGTGGTGCAACTGCTGCTTACTGTGGAAGAACTCGAGCACCACTGGGTAGTCAAACGTGAGGTTTGACTGGAATTTTTCATCCTTCAGTTCGTCCGAGCTCTTGCCAGGTTCAAGCGGAGCCCCGGCATCACGGTTCACGTATTCGGGCTCGCCATCGACTTGGTCTACGCCGCTGATCTCTTGCCTATATTTCTCCACGATCGGCAACAGCTCTTCGTCCTCGTTCGAGTTGAACCGCCTGATCAAGCAAAACACCGTAAAGTCGAAACTCTCGATCAAGTCGATCATGGAACTGGCGAAGTAAAGGTACTTGTATGACAATCTCAAGATAGCCGTATTCCTCTCTTCCTTCAAGCTGTGGTTGAAGTACAAGTGCTGGTCTTCCGGCTTCAAGTAGTCCAACATCTCTTTGGAGATGTTGATCATCTCGGTGGTCAAGCTCTCCACAGACTTGTAGGCCTTTCTGTCGATCAACACCTTCTGGTGGAACTTGTTTTTTAGGTCGTTACCACTAGCGTTGAATATAGGGTTGGTTGACTCGAAAAACGGGTTGCACCAGTTTCCGCCGTTGAACTCGTTGGCGACCAATCTGGGGTAGTTTTGGGGCAAGACGTTGAACCGTTCTTTGCCCTCGATGTTTTCCAAGTTACTGTTGGGAGGTCTGAACTCCTCACCGATTTCCTCGTTCTCCGAGTGCTCTGAGTTGGAGCCGTCGTAGTCGTTCACCTGGAACTTCTTATCCTTGGTGATTTTGAGGAGCAATCTCGTCAAAGCGTTCAAATTCTGCTTGATGTTCTCTGTCTCGAGCTCGATGAGCTGGACGTTGGACAACTCTTTGTCGGCGTCGCCCGCGTGCACCGAGTTGATGGGGATCTGGGCGATGGTGGAAAGAGAGGAGCCATTGGTGGAAACACTGGCCATGGCCGTGCCCGTGGACCGGTTCAATCTGGCCATTTCAAACGAGAAGAGCTGGCCCTTGGACGGTCTGGGGGCGTAGTGCATGTAGCTCAACAGGAGGATAGAGTTGATATAGATCTGGCTGAAGCTGGCGCTGATGCGCCGCACTTTGCGTCTGATTGAGCTCTCGTACTTGGTTCCCTGGAAGTCGTGCTGGCTCAAGCGAATGGAGGAGCTCAAGATGGATAGGAGCTTATTGAGTTTGCCAAAGTGTTTGTGGAAGAGGATCTTGTTATTTTCCTTGACGGACTTGTACGAGAGGTTCAACATGTAGGCGAATTCCTGGTTCAAGCCGGTCCAGGACTTTATGTCGGTGAGGTTGTAGTAGAACAACCCTTCCATGGAGTACAACGGGTGGTTGAAGTGGTGGTACATGGACGACCCCGACGAGGTGTTGGAGGTCATTGAGATGTTCGAGTCTCTTTTGTACATGCTCATGCCCTTGCCGATGCCGTCCTGGTTTTCGGGGCCGGGGGTTTCCTGGCTGTCGTTGTGGTCGTTCAAGAGGTTTGTGTCGTTGATGACGACGTAGCTGGGCACCTCGAAGTTGATGGAGTGCAAGTCCAGGAGCGAGATGCTCTGCAACGGCATGCTTTCGCAGTACACGTCCAACTGGGGGCAGTAGAAGATGATATTACCGTCGACCGTTGGTTTTGTGATCCAGGTGGGGGTTTTCTGGTGGTCGTTGCGGTAGTTTTCTGCCAACACGAGGGCCATATCTGGGTCGAGGAACCTGAAGTCGCTCGAGGGGCTTTCGGCGAAGCTGGGGTTGAATCTGGGGTCCGGGGCCGGCGACCTGGAGACGTGGGAGTCGTCGTAGGTAGCCGAGGACGAGATGGACGAGAGCTTCGAGTCGGGGAGCCTTGAGTCGGAGACGGGGTCTGGCCTTCGGTCCAGGCCCAGAGCGTCGGGAGCGACGGCCTTGGGATCGATCAGGGAGGCGTCTCTCAGGGAAGCATCTTTCACGGGAGCGTCTTTCACGGAAACGTCTTTCAGGGCATCGGCCGTGGGGTCTCTGTCCGGGTCTGCCTTACCGTCGGCGTCGGAGCTGGCGAAACTGACGACAGAGTTCTTCCTGGTGGAATTGGCCGGCAGACGGTCCTCCAAAAGGCTCTTCTTCAAAAGGTTCGTGAACGACGGGATCAACACGTTGGCAGCGGTGTTGGCAGCGGTGATGGAGTCCAACTCCCGGTTACTCTTCAACTTGTTGAGCACCGGCTGCACGTAGTTGACGGACCGCACGTAGTTGCTGGGGAACCACCCTCGCATGAGGTCTCCGGTGGCCGAGTTCACGATGACCCCGTCCCACCAGCCGGACTCGTTCTTGGAGAGCACGTACACGGTATCGCCGAGATTGAGTGGGAGATGCGACGGCTGGGTGCCGGGGAAGTCGTAGAGGGAGATCACTGTATCGAGCGGCTTTACCGGCTGGTCTAGGTGCTGCTGTAGGTCGCTCGGGGCGACCATGTCGGGAGCGATTTCGTCCGGGTACGACATACCGACTATTGGAACAGTCGTAGTATCGCTGGAAAGATGCGGCCTGTGGTAGCCTCAACGCGAGCCCTGTAGCTGGGGTTTTGACGGGCGTGCCGCCACCAACGCGGCCGGGTCGCAAAAACCACCACCACCAGGCACTACCCAGACATGTCAGACCTAACCAATCTAATGAACCCTACGTCTGAGGACGAGCGAGAGGAGAGAGGCGGAGACGGAGAGCACGGGGAGAAGCCGGACGACGACATTATTGGCAACTTTGAGAAGATCAAGACCCACTTTCCGTCGGCCAGAATCAAGAAAATCATGCAGAGCGACGAAGACATTGGCAAAGTGGCGCAGGCCACGCCCATAGTGGTGGGGAGAGCGTTGGAGATATTCATGACGAACTTGTTGATAATATCCATCAAGCAGGCGAAGGCCTCCGGCAGCAAGCGGATCAGTGCCTCGCATATCCGAGCAGCGGTGGAGGGGACCGAGCAGTTTGACTTCTTGATGGATGCGGTGGAGAAGTATCCTCCGTTGAAGAATTAGGTAGTGAATAGATGAAGCGGTAGGGGTAGGCGTAGAGCAGCGTAGGCGTAGAGTAGCGCAGGAGTAGCGGAGGAGTAGCTAGGGCTGGACTAGCGAGCGTAGGCCAGGAGTAGCGCAGGCCAGGAGTAGCTAGGACTGGACCAAGTCTAGGTGCACCAGGCTTAGGTGCACCAGGTCTAGGTAGAAGAGGTACAGGAGGTGGGAGAGGCTAGACACTGCCTACAAACTACTGTCAGCACTGCAGCACAAACTACTAGAGGGCCACACGACTGCTGTCTGGCTGGTGACTGCTTCGCTCAGAGACCCCGTGATCACTACGCTGCTGGGCATACAGATCTAGATCACAGACACGCCTACACGGCCAGGCACGTCGAGATACGTCTGGAGCCCGTCCAGGTCCAATGCTCGAGCATGAACAGCCTAGCACCCTGGCCAGCCGAATGCAGAGTCTATAGACGCTTGTCAACTACCGCTACACTACACCCAGTCCGAAAATCGTTACCTCAGGCGTCGCCGCTACCGAGTTTCTCACCCATTAATTGTCCCGCAGATAACGGTGCCTGCAGTGGTCCGAAAGGTGCCCAAAGGATTTGCCACGCCGCACGCCAGGACCGCCGGCAGGACCGCGCCAGGGACGGCCCCGACCGCACCGCGACATCCACCGCCCGCACACCGCGACGCCCACGCATCCCCGGATTGCTACGTCATTGTCGTGGATGAGCAACCTCCGGTGTTGCTCATAAATACTCCACCCTCCCCAACATCACCACCAATGCCACCTGTGTTCTCTAAATCCCACACGTCGCTCGGACTGAGAAAGCTGTCGATCTTCAACCTCGTGCTGCAGCCACCGCAGCCAGACGTGTACTACGTCGGGGTCGACGTCGGCACCGGCTCTGCCAGAGCCTGCATCATCGACACCAACGGGATCATCTTGGGGCTCTGCGAGAGGCCCATCACCCGCCACGAATTGAAGCCCAACTTCATCACCCAGAACTCCACCGAGATCTGGAACGCCATCACCTTCTGCGTCAACAGCTGCATCCGCGACTCCGGCGTCGACCCGGCCGACGTGTTTGGTATCGGCTTCGATGCCACCTGCTCGTTGGTGGTGATTGACGAGAAGTCCGACCAGCCCGTCGGAGTGGGGCCAGACTTCACCGACCACCGCGAGAACATCATCTTGTGGATGGACCACAGAAGCGAGGACGCCACCGCCCAGATCAACGCCTCCGGCGACAAGTCGTTGAAGTACGTCGGGGGCCAGATGTCGATCGAAATGGAGTTGCCCAAGATGAAGTGGTTGAAGCACAACTTGCCCGGCGGCATCGACCGGTGCAAGTTCTACGACTTGGCCGACTACTTGACCCACAAGGCCACCGGCAGCGAGGCCCGCTCCTACTGCTCCACCGTGTGCAAGCAGGGGCTCGTGCCCCCCGGCGTGGACGGGTCCGAGGACGGCTGGTCGAAGGAGTTCTTGCTCTCGTTGGACTTGCCGGAGTTGGTCGAGGACGACTTCCGCCGTCTCGGAGGCATCCCCCACAAAAACGGCACCTTCTTGTCGGCCGGCGACAAGGTGGGCAAGTTGACGGCCGAGGCCGCCAGCGAGTTGGGGTTGACCACCGAGTGCATCGTCGGGTCGGGCGTCATCGACGCCTACGCCGGCTGGATCGGGACCGTCGCCGCTAAGGTCGACAACCCCGCCGTGGCCCACGCGTTGGACAAGCGCAACAACGGCACCATCGCCACCGCGTGCGGGCGCTTGGCCGCCGTCGCCGGGACCTCGACGTGCCACATCGCCATGACCAGAGACCCGTGCTTCGTGGACGGGGTTTGGGGACCCTACAAGGACGTCATGGCCAAGGACTACTGGTGCGCCGAAGGGGGCCAGTCGTGCACCGGGGCCCTCTTGGCCCACGTCTTGTCGATCCACCCGGCCGCCAACCAGTTGAACCACTTGGCAGAGCTGCTGAACCTCTCCAAGTTCGACTACTTGAACTTGGTGTTGGAGAACTTGGTGGTGGAGAACTCCGCCCGGTCGGTCGTCGCCTTGGCCAAGCACATGTTCTTCTACGGAGACTTCCACGGGAACAGATCGCCCATCGCCGACCCCACCATGCGGGCCTCCATCATCGGCCAGTCCATGGACGCCTCCGTCAACGACTTGGCCATCCAGTACTTTGGCGCCTGCGAGTTCATCGCCCAGCAGACCCGCCAGATCGTCGAGGCCATGGAAAAGGCCGGCCACCAGATCGACTGTATCTTTATGAGCGGCGGTCAGTGCAGAAACGGCTTGTTGATGAGATTGTTGGCAGACTGCAGCGGCTTGCCCATCGTCGTCCCGCGCTACATCGACGCCGCAGTGGTGTTTGGGTCCGCCTTGTTGGGGGCCGTCGCCGCCGAGGACGCCGTCGACGAGCACCTCGCCGGCCGGGGCAAGTCCCGCCGCTCGTCCATCTTGGAGCTGCAAAGATCCCAGACGTCGTTGAACAGAGCCGGCGGTGGCTCGCACTCGCCCTACACTGCTCCGACCGCCACCGCCTCCACCACCAACATGGCAACGTTGGCCTACGCCTCGTCGCAGCCCGGCAGCCACAACCAGTTCCCGTCCATGACCCCCATGGCCGAGGAAAAGGACTACTTCAACCAGCCCGTCCAGCAGGCGCCTCCCAAGTCGGTCTCCGACGACGACGACAGCGAGGACGAGCAGACCTTGTCGTTTGGCTCCAAGCAGGCCGTCCAGCAGGGGTTGTCGCAGAAGTTGAACTCGTTGAGCTTGAAGCCGTTGAGCAAGATCGACAAGGAAGACACGACTCCCGGTGCCAAGTTGTGGAAGGTTATGGAGAAGATGACCGGTGCCGGAAAGGTGATCTTGCCGAGCGACGAAGACCACCCGGACAGAAAGTTGTTGAACACCAAGTACAAGGTGTTCTTGGAACAGTGTTTCAAGCAGCAAGAGTACAGAAAGATGGTGGATCTTGTAGAGGCAGACAATGTTAAGGCTGCCAAAATTTACTAGTTAAATATAGAGATTTGATAGTGCACAGGCCGATCTTGTTACAGCTGTTGTAGGGCGTAGGATTCAGCCACTGTAGACCCTCGAGCGCTGCCGTCAATAGCGTGGTGAAGGAGCGGTGCAGCCGTTTGCCAGGACACGCCCGAGTACATACTGTTCATCGACAGGGTCTTGAGGGTATGGGGGTCCACGGACTCCTCCACTGGACAAATTTACGAGCCACAAAGCTTAAGCGTCGTAATTTTCTCTATGTGAGCTGCCACTGGCCAAAGCACGACACTGTCCCCACAGACTGGCTGTATCGGGAAGCCTCCTGCCACAAAGCTTATCTGGCGCAAGTCGGCTGCACAGGAAAAAAATATTTTCCATCACCACTAGTCACGTGAAATGCTTGAATTCGCAGCAGCTATTGATGATGAGGCCCAGAGGATCCGGAGGAGCAGTCTCCTGGGAACAGGCACTTATCGCTTTTGGAATCGCTGCTCTCAGCACCCTGATCAGGTTTGCCTCGCTGGGTTTGTAACAATGATCAGCCGTATCTGCCCCGACGTCCACCGTTCCCACAGTTGGCCAGGATCCACAGTCACGTGACCTGTGCCAATTGTGGATCCGCAGCTGCAGCCGTTTTTGCAATCAAATCGCCTTTCTATCTCATCTCCACAGTACATCCGTATAAAAGTCTTGCTGTCCGACCGATATTGCCAGCATCACCATGACTTCTCATACTGAACCCGAACTTTTCTCGGTGTCGTCGCACATCAGTAATGGTCACAGTCACAAGGATGTGGAAGACTTCCACAACTACGATATCGAGCCAAATGCTCACTCCAGCTCCAGCGTGGTGGTTCCAGGGTTCGATGAACCCCAGGTAACGGTGGTCGATTACGGTAAGTCTATTCTCTCACACCCAGGCCGCAGAGCCCGGAACTACGTCACTTCGTTGTTCCCAATTGCTAAATGGATTCTTCACTATAACGGTCGGTGGGCCTACGGAGATGTGGTGGCAGGCATAACGGTCGGGGTGGTGTTGGTGCCTCAGTCTATGTCGTACGCTCAGTTGGCAGGCTTGCCTGCCGAGTACGGTCTCTATTCCTCCTTCGTCGGAGTGTTTATCTATTCCTTCTTTGCCACTTCTAAAGATGTCAGTATCGGTCCAGTGGCCGTTATGTCATTGCAAGTTAGTAAAGTCATAGCGAGTGTCCAGAGTAAGGCCGGTGACAAGTATACTGCTCCAGAAATTGCCACGTTTTTGTCGTTGATTTGCGGTGGTATAGCTGCCGGTATCGGTATCTTACGTTTGGGATTCATCTTGGAGTTTATCTCCATTCCAGCAGTTATGGGATTCATGACCGGCTCGGCTTTTTCTATCTTGGTAGGCCAGGTGCCAGGGTTGATGGGCTATAACAGTTTGGTTAACACGAGAGACAGCACATACTTGGTGGTCATTAACTCCTTGAAGCACTTGCCCGACTCCACCATCGATGCAGCTTTTGGGGTTGTCGGTTTGTTCATCTTGTATGTTTGGAAATGGTCTACTGATTTCGGTCAGAAAAGATCGCCCAAGTATAAAATTTACTTCTTTTACCTCCAGTGTTTAAGAAACGCCATCGTGTTGATCTTCTCTACCCTCATCTGCTGGGGAGTAGTTCATCCAAAGTTGAAAGCCTGGACTGGTGACAAGGCTGATTTCAAGCCACCAATCCTGATTTTGGGCAATGTTCCCTCCGGTTTGAAACACGTTGGAGTCATGACGGTCCCCAAGGGTATAATCGGGGATATGGCCTCTGAAATCCCCGTTTCCACCATCATCTTGTTGTTAGAACACATTGCCATTGCTAAGTCTTTTGGTAGAGTCAACGATTATAAAATTGTCCCTGATCAGGAATTGGTCGCTATCGGTGTAAATAACTTGATTGGTACCTTCTTTTCCGCTTACCCTGCCACCGGTTCTTTCTCTAGATCAGCTTTGAAGAACAAGTGCGGTGTCAGAACTCCCTTGGCAGGTATCTACACCGGTTGCGTGGTTTTGTTGGCGTTGTATGCATTGACCGATACTTTCTACTACATTCCCAAAGCAACCTTGTCGGCTGTTATTATCCACGCTGTTAGTGACTTAATGGCTCACTACAAGACTACCTGGAACTTCTGGAAGATTGGCCCTCTTGACGCCGGTATCTTTTTGATTGCAGTGTTGATTACCGTGTTTTCATCTATTGAAAATGGTATTTACTTTGCCATTGCTGCTTCAGGTGCCGTGCTTTTGTTTAGAATTGCTGTCCCAAGAGGTGAGTTTTTGGGTAAGGTTTCTGTTTCTGAAGTGGTCAACCCAGTCATTGATTCTAGACACTACGACAATGATAAGAAAACCACTTTCGACGTCAGAACCAACTCGGACTCCTCTGACGATGTGGAAGTATACCAGGTATTGTCCAACACTTCTGACAGCAAGAAGAAACAGTTGACTAACCTCGAGTCTACCAACAAGAACTTGTTCGCCAAAAACCCAAAGATTAAATTTCACACTAGATGGGTTCCATTGTCTGCTAGGAATCTTAACAAGAACTTGAACGTGCAAAGCCCGCCTCCTGGAGTGGTTGTTTTCAAGCCAGTCGAAACATTTACCTACCCTAACTGTTCTCTTCAAATAGACAGAATCACCGACCATGTGAAAGAAGTAACGAGGCGTGGTAAACCATATAGTTTCCAAGACAAAGGGTCAAGACCTTGGAACGATCCTGGCCCATTGACTTGGAAGCTTCCTTGGTCCAAAAGGGTTGTGGCCACCGGAGAAGAAGAGGTGGATCCAAGACCAGTCTTGAGGATTATTCACTTTGACTTTAGCACGGTTGCATCGGTGGATGTTACTAGTATTCAAAGTTTGATTGATTTGAGAAAATCATTGAACAACTACGCTGACAGAGAAGTTGAATTCCATTTTTCGGGAATTCTTTCTCCATGGATCAGAAGAGCATTGATCAACGGTGGGTTTGGTTCTTATGATGGTAATAGGTTGGTGAGTAATACCACATATGTGAACATTGCCACTGACCAAGACTTGGAATCAGGTGACTTCGATGGAGAATATTTTGCAGCCGTTGGTACGGATACTCCATTCTTTCACTTGGATATTCCAAATTATGTCTAGAGAATTTAATGATTAAGTAACGTGGCCTTAGACCTTTCACTTCTATACAATACACATTTAATTTGAATTCAGTAACTAATGAGTTCTTTACATCTCTAGGAAACAAACATGCATAAACACTGTCATCTCGTTTGCAGCCGATTACAAGATTTCAATGTACGGGGAGCTTAGATTCACTCTCGATACATCAGTCACAGATTTACCATGTTCCAAACAAATCTGAAACTCTAGTTGGTAGTGCTGCTGTTATACAATTTATTATATGGCAGTTCGCTACAATGAAGCTCCGAGAACAACTATCGCAAGTTGACTGCTATCCATGCCCCCCTTCTAATCCTTATAATCTAATACACCTCTTCTAACCTATTGTAATCTACTCTATCTGATGTCTAATTTCCCGCGTAACGCGTCTAAAATATTTTACTGGATGCCTAGAATAGATAACTTTTTCCGGCGTCCTTCACCCGAATTGGCCTCCACGAAGGATAGCATGACGACAGACAAAAGAAAGCTAGATATCGATGACGAGGTGATTGAAATTGGCCTGCCTCCCAAGAAAAAACGTTTATCAGAAACTGCAGACCCTGGAGATCAAGGACATGATGAAAATGAAGATGCCAAAGCGTTGAAACTAAAACAAAAAGAGGCTGAGAAGCTCTCTCGGCAAAGAAAGAAGGAGGAAGAAAGACTAGAAAGGGAACACAAAAAGAAACAGGATAAGTTGGAAAAAGAACGGAAGAAAGAGGAGGAAAGGCTAGAAAGAGAACGAAAGAAGGGAGAGGAAAAGAAGAAGAAGGAGTTGGAAAGATTGGAACGGGAAAGGAAGAAGGAAGAAGAGAAACTAGAAAGAGAACGCAAGAAGGAAGAAGAAAGACTTGAAAAAGAACGCAAGAAGGAAGAAGAAAGACTCGAGAGAGAACGTAAGAAGGAAGAAGAAAGACTTGAGAAGGAACGCAAAAGAGAGCTCGAGAAACTCAAGAAAGAGGAGGAACGACTCAGGAAGGATGAAGAGAGACGACAGAAACTCGAAGAAGAAAAAGCTAAGGGACAGAAGAAAATCTCCAGTTTCTTTACCGTGAATGCCAATAGGAAGTCTCCTGTAAAGCCCGATACTGAAAACGAAACCATTCCATCACTGACAGAGTCTGCATATACCGCAACATTTCTACCATTCTTTCAAAAGAAAACCACCACTATGGCCAAGCCACTGCAATTGTCGTCATCAGAACTACTCGACTCTTGCCAGCAGTTTGATCAAATTTTAAACTCTTCATCTAAAGCTCCAAAGGACTCTGCTAGGCAATTCTTCAAGTCCAGTAGCACCATTTCCATCCAGGAACACGCTGCTCCGGAGGATATCGTCAATGCCCTCAACTCATCGAGCACCACGGAACAAGAGATTTACCAAATGCTTCAAAACCTTTCGCCTATTAAGTACTTGCTGTTCTACGAAAACGCTAAGCCTCCGTTCATAGGGACCTGGTGTTCCAATGAACACGCCAAAGTCAAGTTTCCTGTACTTGATGTGTTTAATACTTCGGTGACAGGCTACGATTACGATTACGACTCGGACTTGGACTGGAACGGGGAGGACGAAGGTGAGGGAGACGATATCGACGATGAGGAGGATGATGAAGAGGACGACGAGGAAGTGGACGTGGACGACGAAATGGATGATTTTGTCGATAACGACGCTAAGAAGAAAAAACGGTTTATGGGGCCTTTGGTGCCAGTGTGTCAGTGGGGAGAGGAGTTCAATATGAAGCATGAACGAGTGTTTATGCACATAAACTTCCCCATTGATCCACACAAGAACTACTTTGATCGGGAGGCTGCGAAGGAACTACAGGCTCCAGTGGCTGTACTGGCTTCGACGCCCACCAAGGCTTCGGCAGTCACCAATCCTGGTTCCGTAAATGTGTTGACGCCACAAAAGCCCATGATTAGAGACGACGAAATCGTGTACAAACTCATCCAGTTCGTGGAAGAGAACAACAACTTTTCTATTGGGACGTTGACCGAGCTTTCAAAGAGCAAAGAGGCGTTTAATTCCTTCACAAAGGCCATATTGAAGCACACGATTCAGGGTCTTGCCACCTACAACAAGAGCACTGCGCGGTGGGAGGTCAAGCCCGAGATCAAGGAACGTCTTGATAGTATGTATAAAGACAAGGTTGACGCGGTTCCTGCTGGTACTACTGTATAGACATTAATTTACGAACATTCGAAACTGCAGGATTAGCAACAGCAGCTAGGTGCTCAAGCAGCGGTAGCATTTCTTAAGCACCAGAGTAATAAGTAACTGTTAGACTAATCAGTCTAACCGCAATACTGCAAATTTACTCTCACCGCTTTTGCACAATTTACTTTTCACATTTAATTGAAAACGCGATCTGATCGAACTCACTAAGTTACTCTAACGCCTCATCCCCGAGTAGATCAGAGGAACCGTACTATGAGTCAGCCAGGAAACGGATCGTCCGCGAGGTCTAGCAAACGGCACTCAGCCAACTCCATTGAATCCAGCGTCACCCGGCTCTTGGTTTCAACCAAATACTTGCTAGAAAGCTTAACGCAGTGGGCTCACACGGAGGTCGACGATAAATACGTTTCAGACGCCTACGTTAAGTTAGGAAATGACTTCCGTGCTGCTAGTAGGGCCTTCACGCATGCTGGGGTCGACATCAACGACATAGGAGACGTCCCCCAGGCGTTGCGAGTCATCTTAGAGAGTGCTTTAAGTGAAACTCCCAGCCAGGAAAACCTCGATCGGTTCTTGCCAAACATAAAAAACATCATCGTATCTTTGCTTCAGAGCTTGAAATCCAAACAGCATAAGGCGAAACTAGTCGCCCAGGGGGATAGGGCTAGTCCTAGTAGCGAAATCAGGGTCGAAAAGAGACGGCAAAAATCACACGATAGCTTGGAAGATCTCCAACAGACATCGCCTCAGTCACAGACCCAAACACGTACCCTACCCAGCAGTACACATGCGAGTCACTCTAGCCAATCCAGCCATACCAGTGCATCAAGCCGACCTGCTCCTGGTCCCTCGATGACCCCCCTGTCGGCTTCAAATTTGTCAGATCCAGCCCAAAGTAGCCCACCTTCACAACCACCGCCTCCTCCAGGATCGAGACCTAGAGAAAGGAAAATTTCCGGCGAAGCTATCACCGAACGCGATGCTCTCGCCCAGCTCCAAAACGAAAGCTTCCTCCAGAGAAGAGCCTCCAAGAGGTTCAGTGCCTACCAATACGCTAAACTTGCAAATATCAACCCTACCAGCGCATTGCCAGACGTGGGTCCCGAGGGAAAGAGAAGTGTCCTGGTCCAGTCGATCAGAGAGTCTATGAGAGAAAGAACACCTTCGGCTTCGAAAGGAGAAAGACCCAAAACGGAGGAACTGGAGTCGCATATCTTCCTAAAGCTAGATAACCGGACCAGAAAAGTTCCCATCAAAATGCCTGTCAGCTTTGCCTCTTTGCGTCTTCTTTTCGTAGAGAAATTCGCTTACTCTCCTGGATCGTCTGACTTCCCCAGCATCTACATTATGGACCCTAGAACAGAGGTTTCTTACGAGTTGGAAGACCAGTACTTGGGGGATATAAAATCGGGTACTTTACTCTTTTTGAAAGAAGTAGAAGCAAGCCCTTCTTCTACCCCAGACATCAATGAATCGTTCAAGGAAAAAGATGGCGCCAATAGTCAGGCATTCAAGGCACTCGAACAAACTGTGTCGCTGCTCAAACTGAAATTAGACTCCTTCGATGAATTGATATCCAATACCATAAAGGACTCGTTCAAGTCTATAGAAGCGTCGACTGTTTCAGCGCCTCCATCCTCGGTGCCACCCCCACCTCCGCTTCTGGCGGCACTGGGCACAATACCCGCCTCAACTTCTAAGGAACTCCTAAGTGATACCCCACAAAAATTGACTGTTCCTCCTGCATTGCTCAAAGAAGTCAATTCTATTGAAAGTGAATTGAGAGTCATCAGACAGCTACAGGGCTCTAACAAAAACATTGTTCTGTCGTTCGTCCAAGATGTCAACTCGAAGGTGAAACAACTCCAGGAAAGTGGCGTGGATGCAACCAAGTCTTCTAATCGACTTTACATGGAAAAATGCCATGCTAGACTATCTGAGGAATCAGATGGCCTTTTGACCAAGGTTGACGACTTGCAGGATACTATGGAAGCCTTACGAAAAGACGTGGCCCAGCGTGGTGTTAGGGTTAGTCCTCAACAATTGAAGGCTACCTTGAAAGAGATTACTCAGGCCGATGGCTCGTTGCAAGACATGCTTGATTTTATCAAGAAAGAAAAAAGTATATGGAAGAAAATATGGGAGGCTGAACTTGATAGAGTTTGTGAGGAACAACAGTTTTTTAACCTTCAAGATGATTTGACTAAAGACTTGGAAGAAGATCTCTCAAAAATCCGTGAAACTTTTGACCTTGTAGAACAGTGTTCTTTGGAGCAAAGCAAACAGTCCTCCCATAGACGTAACAAAGTTGTTGCAAACTTGCCAATTCCTGAGCCAGGTGAAAACCTCAATAACATAAAAGAGGCTGTGTTGAATGAAGTGGCAGCGTTGAAACCGGATCACGAAAGCAGAGTTGATGCCATCAACAAAGCTGAGAAATTAAGGGAGAAAACCAGACAAGTGATGAACTTGACCGAGTTTCAAGAAGAGCTCGGAAGCTTTGTTGATGACGCAAAATTAAGAAAGTCTGGAGGTGTCGATGAGCTCGAGAAACAAAGGCAATTGAAGGATTCAGAGAATATTAAAAGCGCTTTAGGTGGGATTGTTTAGTAGTAGTTTTCTATAAATTATTTATATAGAGTTTATAAGTAGTGTAAAATACAACATGTATCAGCAATATGTTCGTCTACTTCCGCTTGTTGTATGAAGTATTGTTCCAAAGTATTGTTGATGTGCTTATTCCACTTCGAAGTCCCATTGACTGTGCTCCACTTAGATAAGGTAACCTCAAATATCTCAAGCACGAATTGGGCATGCCTCTGAGGGGAAAGTATATTCCCATCTTCGATTAGCTTGTCGCTGAAACCGGTGATTGCCCTCATAAGTATCAACCATATTCTTCGAAGATTACCAAGCTGCTTTTCAAGAGACCCATAACTCAAACTTATCACATGCGGTTTCAATTGAGACTTATACCACCACAATAACAATCCATAGAAGTCTTCAAAGTTGTTACATCTTTCGAAGGCAAGCCTTGTAGGATCAAATACATGAGAAGGAACTGCATGCAACGTTTTCACGTTGATGTCCAAACCAACAAATGTCAACGTATCGTCTGAAGGTTGCGAGAGCTCTCCGGCTGATATCCAGGCAGTCTTTTTCTCGTTCAAAAATGCCCCATAAGACTGACACGCCTCACTGGAAGCTACTTCAAACACTTTCTGGCACTGTTCCTGACTAGTGGACATAAATAGGAAATCGTCAACCATCCGTATGAGAATAGATTTATTGCTGTCGTCTCCAAGTGTGAAACTGAAAAATTTATCCACTAGTTGGTTGTAGAAAATATTACATAATGTAGCCAGAAGCGGAAATCCCTGAAAAACACCCTTCTTACGCTTGAAGAGTTGCAAAGAAGAACTCCCAATGAAAATCGCCGAGTTTCTGATATAATTATCAATCGTCTCCATAACCTGTTTCTTACTAAACTTGGTGGTAAATGCCTTATCGACTAGAGCTTTATACTCACTTTTAGGAAATGCTGGACTTTTATTGTCCCATTCAGTTATGTTGAATTCATCAATAGTATCAGTATCTTTTATAACATACTTGCGCTTATCTTTGTCGTTGGAAACCATGTACCTCTCAATGTAATGTCTAACAAAGTAGGATTTATCATCGCTGTCATCACCAAATAATCTGTTGACACTCTCTAGTAAAAGACCTTGGTCCATGTTATCATAGCAGTGTGTCATGTCGAATTTGAGCATGAACACTCGTCCCAATCTTCCCTCTTCTTTGAGTGATCGCTTGAACTTGTTGATGTGGCCAGCAACATCCAGTACTGAATACGACCTTGGGTGGTGGTGGTATATCGAATGTGAATAGTCTCTGTCTTTCGCTGCAAGCAAGTACTGTAAAGGCTTAATAAAGTTCTTTAGGTAAAGGCTGTATCTTATTTCTTCCTCCTTTGTATTGAGGCCAGCTGCCAAAGGACGCGACCTCAACGGCATACATAGAAGCCTGAACCCTTCAGACTTTGGTAGTAGTTTAGTGGACCCCACAAAGTTGTTGTCCAAGGTATCTGATTTGGTGAATTCTACGTTCATGGGGTATAGAAATGAATCGGTATAGTTCTTCAACCATTTGCGACTACACGACAACCAGTTGTTTATAGGATAATACTCCATCAGAAACTTCCCACCGGGGGCCAGATTAGGGACACACTTCCAGAACTTAGCCAAGAGCCGTCTGACGAAAATATGGAAGTACCAATCCAAGAACTTGGCTACAATTAACCTCCTCATTTCCAAATCTTGCGGGTTAGCCACTTTTTCTGATTTACCTACCCACTTGATAGACTTGATTGAAAAAGACTTTATCCGACTCAATTCTTGAGGCATCGATCTCCTGCCGAACTTGATGTACGTTACAGTCAATTTGTTGATTAGAACTCTGTTCTTCTGGCTGCCCCAGACGGATCTATCGACAAGCTTACCTATGACCACTAAGATGTATCTTAACACCTTTCCTATTTCAGTTTTCGTTACTGTATCTGTGCTCTCTGGTTCTACGGGTGAAGGGCTGATTTGTTTATGGATCATTTCATATTTGCATCTACTGTGGTTGAGATATATTCTTTGGCACACGCTGACCAAGCCTTCATATTTGGCGGGAACGTTCTTCCTTACCTTCAAGTCTGAAACTGAAACTACCTCAGACACCATTTCGTCTAGTGTGAATGGTAGGATATTGTAGTTAGGGGTGAAGGTGGATTGTATTGCCTCTTTATGGATATAGGTAGGTTCGTTCCCACACAATTGGAGGTAGCCACCTGCTTTAGTCTTGTAGAAGACCTTCGTGCCAAAAAAGAGTCCCAAGAGGATTCTCTTCCCGACAATATTGTACAAGTGATTCCATTCTGAATTCTTCAAGACATTGACATGGAAACCACCAAAGGGGCTGTAATTTTCTTTTGAAAACGCTATGTTAGTTGTAGGATCCACGTAGCCAGCGACCAACGAGTTTTTGATTTTCTTGTCCACCATATACTTCACCACCTCATCGACTACCTCTATATAGGGCTCATTTGATAGTATATTCTTAATGTGTTGGTCTACATTGATCTCTGATTTATCTGGGACAACTAAAGTGTCATTGAGTAAACGTTGGAGATCCGAATCCGAATTCAAACTATCCAATCGGTCGGGAACCTTGCATTGGTTCAGCAAGTATTCAGATAGTCGATAGTTCTGTTTAGACATAATCTCATCTCTTGCTAGGTTACGCGATTACCCCGGGCTTTTGATGTTCCGCAGTCCAAGAAAACAATCAGATGCCAACCCAATTTGTTTCCAATACTTTTTTAAACTGAAAGGAAAGAACAAAACAGGGTGATTTCATGAAATATAGGTATACCCTGGTCCTCAAGTCATTCCTTCCGTCCTCGTTTGTGACTAGTGTCCAAGAATCGTATCGTATCATCAAAGGCGCACAGAAAATGGCCAAGGTTAAAGATGTGGAACACCCCCATATTGATTTTGAAAAAGGAATCATGTATGGCTTGTTGAAGCAAATAAGGCACTCAGAAATGGCCAATATAGATGTCAATGTACCGAAATTAGTGAATGTTTGGTGCTGCAAATTAAAGCCCCAACAGACCCAAGCTTTTATAAAGTTTGTGAGAGAGCATATAACCCCATATGACAACCAGGATTTCACACATATAAAGAGACTCCAGAAAGTCGGGTCCGGGAATAAGTTCTACTTGAATGGAATATTATGCTCCCACGCCTTATACCATTCCAAACAAGATCTTCTTCACCTTATTCATGAGTACTCTGACCCGCAAATAAGGGAGCTCGGTTCGGAGAATATAGTCCAGGTCCAGGTTCCATGTAATACTCCCTCCACCAGGGAGCTTTCCCTTGAATGGTCGGATAAATATTGGCCTATGGCCTGGAAAGGGAACCCCAATGCACAGTTTCTTAAACAAACATCGTTTGACATAGAAAAAGAGAGGCAAATGGTGAAGAAGTTGCTCAATGTGTTGCAAGATTCCAGTAAATTTGATACCAAAAAAATCTTGCCAGTGGCCACGATTATAGTGAATCCAGAGAACTATGAAGTAGTGGCTACAAGTCGTGATTGTCGGTTTCAGCATCCGCTACATCATAGTACAATGGTGGGGATTGAAAAAGTGGCACATCAGGAAAGGTTAAGCAGAAGTGAAAATAAGACTATAGACGAAAGCTCCGGATACCTTTTGAATGGATTAGTAGTCTATACCACACATGAGCCATGCGTCATGTGTAGTATGGGGTTGGTTCATTCACGTATAAGGAGAATAGTCTATTTAAAGCCTATGATGTCGGGTGGACTTGAGACAAACTACCAGTTGGGAGACAGAGATGATTTGAATTGGAGGTTTGAGACTTGGAGATGGTTAGATGAGGGGGACTTGAAAACACTAGAGCAGATTGAAGGTGGGTTTGGGCCGGTGCCTGAAGACCTCAATGCATGATTACATAGTATTTATTTCAGTATTTATTACATTTATTCGTAACTCGTAAAAATCGTTATTCAATGGAGCTCGTTGAGTTCTGTATTATATCCTTTAGCCCATCAATGGCACCAACAGGCGACTCACGGAAAAGGTTTCTTTCACCCTTATCCAGTATTTCGGTTATTATCTCTAATAACTGGTTTATCTCTGCGGAATATTCTTCAATGTGCTGATCAAGCATCTTATCCTGAACCTCTGCTACTTTCTCTATGTCGCGTAGATTCTCTAAGAACAGAGACATTGTGTACCTTTCTGTTAACAAGCTTTCTTCTACTAAACCAGTTGTTTCTGCCAAGGGGATGTTGAACTCCTTCTTGATATTCACCTTAACATGGTCTAACAACTGCTGTCTATCTTCCTCCAAAACAGCATATAAAATCTGTAAACTTGTGGAATTTGTAGACTTTGGGAACCATTTTTTCAACTGCTGGGCGTTTATAAGCTCGTCAACGTTTGCACGACTTTCAAAGAATTTCTCAAGTATAGACCTGGCCTCCATACTACAACTGAAAAATAGTTTTTAACGTGAAAAGTCGCGCTCATATCAACAACTTCTCAAAACTACTTCCATGGGTAACGTAGCGTTCAGTAACAAACAATACATTCCTCAGGCTTTGGCTAGCGGTTTGGTGTCCAGAATAGGTAAGGAGCTGGACAACTCTTTGATCTCCACCACAGTTCCCACCACCAGACACAGGAGGCAAGTGAATTACTCTGAGTATGATAGAGGTGAAGATGACTTCGAGGAGGACTATACTCCGTCCTCAAACCAGATTTCGAATAATCAGAACGATTCTGCGTCCAGCAAAATCATTTTGAAACCAGCTAGAGTGCCCACATACCCTGAAGATCTTGATAGTGAAGAAAAACTAAAACAACTCGAAGGTCAAGAAGAAGTATTGGTACCCATTAAATTGAGTATCGAGTACAATAGTGGTAATTCGAAATACCAAGATAGTTTCCTTTGGAACTTGAACCAGACATTCATTCTGCCGGAAGAGTTTGCTAGCATAGCAGCTACTGATCTTGAACTCCCTACTTCTGTCCATTCAGTAATGGTTGAATCAATCAAAAAACAGATCGAAGACTACAAGCTGTTCAACTTACAAATGCCCAGCAATAACGAATATCATGTGATTATAAATATGGCTGTCAGTTTGGGTAAAGTGTTGTATGAGGACAGATTTGAATGGGACTTGACCCAAAATAATGTTACTCCAGAAATGTTTGCCGAAATCGTAGTGGCTGATATGGGATTGTCGCTAGAGTTCAAACCAGCAATCGCAACTGGTTTGTATGAGGTGATCATAAGATTAAAGAGAGAGATTTTGGAAGGAAAAAACCAAGAGCTTGAAAAGTATCAACAATTAAGTGGATTGCTCTTTGAGAGAGGTATCAGAATATCGACTGAGAGTAGTGTGAACAACGGTAACGACCGTTGGGAGCCTATTGTTGAAATCTTAACGGCTGAAGAGATCACTAGACGTGAGGTCGAAAGACAGAGAAGCTCAAGAAGAAAGAATAGAGAAAATTTGAAAGGAGTGAGTGGAAAGAGAAGGTTTGAAGAAATCGATAATTCTTGGAGAAATTTTTGAAGGTAGAAAATTATTGTAGATTTAGTAACCAGAAATATACTTTACTCGTATACGATGACGTATACTCTACTTTCGGGATCTTAATAATGTTTCAGTTGAGTCAGGGTTAGCTGAAGTGGAGCTACTTAAGTTTCAAAGACTAATTAAGATTTGGCCTGAATTATTCTACTGATACCGATATCCATTTTTCGCAAAATATCTAGCGGCTTCGGGTCGGACTTCCTGATTTAGGACATAGCGCGCATGCAGCCAGTATATAAATGGAAGAAGAGAGCCCCAGAAACCAACTTCTTCCCTTTTCTGAGTTATTGACTACAATTGGAACCTAAAATGTCCCTCCCTCTTACTCAAGAAGTTACCCTCCCCGATGGCTTAAAATACACGCAACCCACTGGTTTGTTCATTAATAATGAATTCGTGAAGTCCAAGGAGGGCAAGACTCTCGACTCTATTAATCCTGAAACTGGAGAAACTAGTGTAACTGTCTACCGTGCTACTGAAGAAGACGTTGATATTGCTGTCGATGTTGCGAGAAAGGCTTTCAAGTCTTGGAGAAATATTACCGGTGTCGAAAGAGGCAAATTCTTGTACAAGTTAGCAGACGTTATGGAAGAAGAGATTACTCTTTTATCATCCCTTGAGGCCTGGGACTCTGGTAAAACTAAGGACCAAAATGCCTTTTATGACGTTGATGAGTGCATTAATGTATTTAGATACTATGCTGGCTGGGCGGACAAGATTCACGGTAGTGTCATTCAAAATGACCCTAAAAAATTTGGCTACACCATTCATGAGCCTTTCGGCGTCTGTGGTCATATTATTCCATGGAATTATCCATTGTTGATGGCTGTCTGGTGTCTTGCACCAGCATTGGCCGCTGGTAATGTTTCTATTATCAAGTCTTCTGAATTCACTCCTGTTTCCTTGTTGTATTTGGCCACCTTGTTCAAGAAAGCTGGATTCCCACCAGGTACTTTCGCTGTACTTTCCGGATTCGGTAAAGATGCTGGTAGTGCTTTGGCTGGTCATATGAAGGTCGACAAAATCTCGTTCACTGGATCCACTGCCACTGGTAAGTTGATCCAAAAGGCAGCAGCTAACAACTTGAAGGCAGTTACTTTAGAATGCGGTGGAAAATCCCCATTGATCATCCGGGCCGACGCCGATATAGAGCAAGCTGTTAAATGGACTGCCACTGGTATTTTCCAAAACCAAGGCCAAGTCTGTACATCCACTTCCAGGGCTTATGTACACGAATCTATATATGATGAATTCATTCCTAAGTTAGTAGCCCATGTTAATGAGGCCTACCCACAAGGCTCTGTGTATGGGACCGACAATGTTGTTGGGCCGCAAGTTTCGAAAGCTCAACTCGAGAAGATTTTGAAATACATTGACATTGGTAAGGAAGAGGGTGCCAGAGTTGTTTTGGGTGGCGAAAGAAATACCGAAAAATCTTTAGAAAAGGGATTCTTCGTCAAGCCAACGATCTTTGCTGACACTAAGCCTGATATGAGAGTTGTTAATGAAGAGATCTTCGGTCCTGTCTTGGCCATTGGTAAGTTCAAGACTGATGAAGAAGCTCTTCAATATGCTAACCAAACGGATTATGGTCTAGGCGCCGCCATATTTACCAAGGATATTACAGTTGCACATAATATGGCCAGAGACATTGAAGCCGGTATGGTCTGGATCAATTCTTCCAATGACTCCGATTATCATATTCCTTTTGGTGGTGTGAAAGCTTCTGGTGTTGGTAGGCAATTGGGAGAATACGGTTTGACCCATTACACCCAAGCTAAGGCTGTTCACGTTAACATTGGCACCCGGTTGTAGAATCGATCAGTTTATAAGCAAAAATAAATTATTTACTTGTTATATAATGTTTATCAAATAATCTTGTTGCAGATTCAAATTCAGATACCTCACTTATTCTCACCTAGCAGTGTCTTATCTGAAACTATATTATACAAACTTAGTTGATGATGAACATCAGAATGAGACCTGAAGGAAAACTTGCTGACTGAGTGCTTTGAAAAGGGACTAATCTTTTAGTAAACCTGTCAAGACGATGTAATAAATGTGTTCAAAAACGTGAAAACCACATAGTCTTACAAAATTTAAGAGAAATCCATGCTGAAGGGTTTAATCAACAGGACATACTTACTTGTTCAAACCACAAACCCTAGAACCAATCATGGATAATTCATCGTTAGCATAAAGTGATGTTGTGCTCAAAGAGGCTTATTTCCGAATATTAGTTCGTGCCTTATCAATCGCACCCTTAGCTCCGTGGTCGCAAAATTAATTAGGGATAGTCAGATCTTGTCAAATATTACACACCACATTTACAAAATTCAAAGGCAGCAAACAGGATGAGATTTATAAGAGTCCTTCTCACGTTTCAATTGGCTTTATGTGTACCATTACAACCATTGGGAAATGGGGACCAAAGTTATTTGAGTGTCGATGGTGCTAACAAATTTACTGTACCTGAGATCACGGTCGAACACATCCCGGGAGAAATTGAAGGTGCTTCTATAGCTCGTACGTTGGTGTTCAGAGAGTCTTTGACTAACATCAACACTTTCAAAAGTGTAGAGAATAATGGTAAACAGACTAAGATTCCTGTTTCTTCAATGGAGTACTACGTTGATTGTGACAACGACGGTGATCCTTATTGGCTAGTTGTTGATATTGGATCAACGTTCCAGAATATAGTACATGGCTCTGAGTACAGTTTCACTATCAGAGTTGGTGATCACCACATACACGAAAGTGTTAGTCCTGAATACCCGGGCGGCATTGTTGATTCCCCTGCTGGTTCCCCTAGAGTGAACATCGGTGGGCGGTTAGTGGAAGTGGAGGATAAGGAGGGAAAGTTTAAAGATTTGGAAAACTGTTTTCTTCAGAGACATCCAGACTCCAGATTGTGGATCCCCAATAAATCTAAGTCACATAAATCTCATTGGACAAAGTTATTGGTCGATGATGTTTATATGATTGGGGGGTTTGGAGACAGAGCTTATATCGGTCCCATAGACACAGGTATATACCATTCTGTGACCACGCTTGATGATCATTGAAAGTATATCGTTCAAAGTCCTCTTTCTTTTAGTACCACATGAGATATCACACTCCTTCGTATCAGGTATTTTTTATAGAGATTATCCTAATTCACAGTGAAAAAGCGAATATATGTTTATTCTGGAGTTCCATAGTTTCAAGTCAAGTTTCTCAAACAATTTCGATCTTAGTTTCCTACGGGATTAAAGCTATCCCTGGTTCTTACTTTAAATTTAGAGACATGCTGAACCAGGTTGCAAGAGGTACCTTGGAGTGGTAAATCCATCTTATGACTTTTGATGAATCTGGAAAGTCTGCATTCCCAGAAAGTTTGATGAAATCAGTTCATAGACACGAAATAGGCTTATTAACTAATTCTGTGATGATATCAATCTTTGTCTTAATCAAAGCAGTTCACACAACCTGGAATATTAACCCCCTGGTATAAACGATTAATTGGAGGGTCATATAGCATCAAGGCTATTTCTATCCATTTTCCAACAGCCTAGGTAGTGATTTGTCTGGATGTAACCAGCTGCTATTCAGCTGGAAGAATAGCAATTAAAGCACGTCTTCCTGGGTTAGTACCCACTTCAATAGCTAAGTGCAAAAAATAAATCTGAAAAATCCGACAAGTTTTTGTGTCCAAAAAGAGATTAATAATCACTTGTGAAGTTGCCCCCTCCTCTGAAAGTTAGTTTTATCAAATCAACAAAATTCACTATAAATATACATTGCCTAGAATACACAATTGCAATAGTTTCTTGAAAAAAACTTTAAAGTTAAACACCAAGTAGCGACAAAACGATCTGCATATCAAGATGTGCAGCAGAAAATCCAGACATTGTTGACTTTATTAGACTAAACTACTCCTAATCTAGATACTGAAGTATTAAAGTTATAAGTTACTTACAATTGTTCTCTCTGCCCCAGATATTCCTTCGAGTGGTCTCACTCAGTTATTTGCCAGATGCTATTGCCTAACGCCTCGCATGTATTCAGGGGTTTCACGACTGCCTTCTTGCTATCATATTCACCTATTCCCTTTGCTACTTAATTTATTATATTAAATTTTGCAGCCAGTAGTGTGGTAACCACTATAACATTGATATTGCTGGTTACACCTTAACAAACAACTCACTTGTGTGGATATAATAGTTGTTACTGCCATTAGAATCAGTATTTAAAATCGTCTCATCCGTTAGAGTTTCATCCTTTTGTGTTATGACCTCCGCGTCACTAGTTCCAACAAGCCTCTGATACTTCAGACTTAATAGCAATAACCCTCCAAAATCTAGGGATGCAGCGGCAGAATCACGAGTCAAAGCGGGTTCGTCCTGCAGAGGATGTGAGCCAAACTCATCAACACCTGAACCAAACTTACTACCTGCAGAGAACCCACCATGTGTCCATCCACTTGTTATTCAAGCTGTTCTCAACAAGAGCGATCATATTCACATATTCATGACTGACTGTATTGGCCTAGTAAATCACTCGGAACGATCAGAGCAAAATTTCCCTGGACAAAATTTCTGTATATTGGCAGAGTAAAATTTATTCTTGTTGTTCAACATCTTATCTTAGGTATAGGTATACTTAGAAATACAATCCTACTGGAAGATTTGAAAACCTAGACAGCAGTGTCAACTTAAAACCAAACGAGGCAACTCATTTCCATCCGAAGCCACAATAGCCCTCCTTAGCGAGACACAAATCCATCTGTAGCCAGACCAATACCGTTAGCTTCATATCAACAACTAATAGCTATAAGGTGAAAAATCTCTAGTGCAGTAATAAATTCGTTAGCATAGTTACAACTCGGGAAAATGAATATAATAGGAGGAACATAAAACAAGAGCTTTGACAATAACCCCATAGTAAAAATATGAAAACAACTAAATTCACATCACTGGAAAAGTAATTTTAAGTTGCTTGCCAGGAGGGTAATAAAAGTATAGTAATTTCCTGAATCCCATAAGCTGTTCCTAATCGATCTAAAGTCTATTCACCAGTTACCTGAAGAGACAAGGATAAAGGGACAGTATGAGATTAGAGAATGTCAACGACGTGAGGATTGATAAAATCTGGCAAACTTAATACTAATATCAGTAGCAATTCCGAGGCAAAGCTTTTCATTTTGACTCGAATTGCTTTATTCAAGCGTATTATAGCTAGCTTCCAACATCGTTCTTCACTGAACACCCCCAAAAGACCAAAAGCCAAAAATTGACTTTACCTGTTGAACTTCCTTTATTAAGCTACAGGCAGAGAGAAATAATATCCTAGTTAGGAATTGTTGACATTGCTAGATAAACTACTTAGAAATCTAATAGTGGAATTCCACGAACCTTGAAGTTAATTAAAGGTTCTTTTATCTTTAAATTAAAGTTAAATTGGGGAAGAGTTGAACAATATATTTGGAGGAAGTTAAAAACTATAATCGATGTCTCTCTACGAATGGTTATCTATTCAATTTCAATCAGGTCAATATCCTTTTATACAATTCAACGTATTTCAGCGATTGATATAAAAAGTAGATAGCTCATATAATCATAATTAACAACTCCACCCCTGGCCCTTGATGATTATTACCCTCACTGCTAAACAAAATTTAACTGTAACTGCATCCCAATATCTTCTAATCGAATGTGCCATTGTAACATGAAATACAGGTAACCTTTAAAGAATTCTTCGTAGGTTATGCATCGTGTGCTATTGCTTCCACTTTTTGGCACACTCTTCTTCCTTATCTTGCGTCTCTGTTTGACACTTCACATGCCTTAGAGCACCACAGTCTTGTGCTAATCTATTAGTGGAATCGCCCATAAATATGAATTCAATTTGTGAATAGGACTGCCTCCAATACGATGGAAGTACCACATTATTTTCCTGGCCTGTAGAATACAACTAACAAAATTGATTATTATGTTGGAGCCGGCAAGAAATTTAAGTACGTGTAATCTGAAGAAACTAATATTGCCTGCGCTAGACAAGTCCTTTCATGTATGGATAGAAGGATGAACCATTAAATTTAACCAGACTTAAATAAGAAAAAGCTATCAGTCTCAGTCCAATTGAACATTTTACGCTTATTATTCCTGAAACAAATCAAGTTAAATAACATATCTAGAATAAATTACGGTATTTTGGATTGCTCAAATAGCAATAATTAGTATACATAGATCACTTCTTCGAGGCTCTCTCTAGTCCTCTTTCCTCTGTGCAACAAAGGCTATAGCTAACTTTTTCTACAATAAATTGGTTGGTAATATTGATACTACAAATTGAGTAGATAGAGAATAGGGATTGTGAAGCAACAGTGAAGACAATGAAGCCGAGCGCTCACAGGATGTAAAGTTGAAAGCTAAGGATCTGGCAATATGCTAAGCAGGTTCACTAGGCGACATGTGTAATGCAAAGAAATGTCACATATGTTGGAGGACTAGCTCGTAATAGAGTCATTGTTGAAAGGGGAATAATTATATATTACTAATAACAATCGTATACCCAGTTCAATTTCAAAGTGGAGATAGTCTACTTGCCACCTTATACCCTCTGTTACTTATATGTACCATAATGTTTTTGCAAGAACAAGTCGAGTAGCACATTTTCACATTCTTGATAGCTCATATATTAAACTAAACAACTATTGGCCATGGAATTCGTATCTTTTTCAAAGTCATATTTCTTGGGGACGTGAGTACCAAGATGATAGACTGCATCAGTTGTTTACTACAGCTGAAGTAAAATACAGCAACATATGGTTGCCTTACTTCAGTAGTAGGTAAGAAGACTCAATCAGAATTCCAACAAGAAAGTTATACGCTGTTGATGAACCTAATATTGCTGTGATTGTGTCAGTCTTTGTTGCGTTCTTCCATATTGGCTAAGTTCTAGTTATGTTTTACTGTAAGTCTTTCCATCGTTCTTGTTTGTAGGGAAACTGCAATTTTTATTGGAATAATGGATTCAGATACCACTATGTTTTGGTTCTAGAGGATCAAAATAATGAATGTTTAATAAAGTTCAAATCTGTACGCTTGATTGTGAAATCGTTGCAATGTGCGTAGTTGCTATGATCTACTTTGACCAGTTCTATGTGGAGGTTGTTTGGCTTAGTGGATCAGGAAGTAGGAGTAGGAAGTCTATTTTATCTACAATCTATGCAAAAGTTAACAACAGTACACTCCTAGACAGCTATTTTTGTTCTATCTAATAGAAGATGCCCAAAGGACTGGATATATGTCATTAGCTGTTACTACCTAATGTTCTGTAAATATGTGAGAGATTTCTTTTCTTACTTAAAATTTTTTTAATGAGGCACATGTTTATGTTCAATGTTGAACCCCAGAGCAATGGAATCAACAGCTGCTGTTTGATATGTTTTATAGAATGTAGCGCAGTGCTTTATTCTGATACATATTTTCCATTCAACACCCCAGATCAAAGCATATGTTAGCAAGAAACCTGAGCGCAAAATGAGTATCTGAGCATCTTTACCTTGCTCTGAGGCAGCGGAATGTAATTTACAGTTTCTTTTCACTAGGGTAATAATGGATATTATGATTCTGAATAAGGGAGGAGTGGTCATCATGTACCAGGTTGGTAGAAGGTTGTTGTTTGAAGGAAGGCTTATTTAAGGATAGTTGTTGTTTACAGTGTCATATAAGGTCTCAGGCTGGTGCATTCGTGAAATATATTTTTAATCATAAAGGGTTAGACGGTGACGGATTTTGCAACTTTGGGATATCAGTGAAGCGTTGACATGATGGAGCTTTAATATGATACACTCCTCACTGGACGAACTTATGCAGCAACGTGTTGTAGCAGCTGTAGGTACCAACAGCTCTGTGTTTTACTATAATCTTACTACTTAAACTTCCTATGGTTGGGAATACCCAAACAAGCCCCATAATTGTCTCTCTTCCACGAGGATGAGGTCGGTTATGCGTTGCATTTACTCTTCACTCCAAGGACGGACAAACTATACTACAGTGCATAATAATACAAAAGAGCATATTCGTAATTTATTTTGTGGCCCTACTACAACAACCTGGCCAATTGATACTGTAATTTCACGAATGGAGAGCTAGCCCAAAGTTATAAGAAGACATACTTTGGACCATTTGGCCAACTTGAAATGAAAATGTTGAAGGTGTAAGGTCGATTACTTTCATCCTCGAAAAGGCAAATATGTAAGTGTTTTGACAGATGGGAAGGATTTAAGGATTTTGAACGAATGGTATCAACGGATTACAGATTCATCCACCATTTGAAATTAAATAATCCAAGAATTTTGGCACGTTTAGATCTCGCTGTCTTCTAGTTTCAATCCTGTAATCAAAATAATATTTAGTCTTCTGTCGCATATACCCTACGCATTTATCTTAAATTTGCTAGTGCCAGATTTATTTTTCGTGATAGTGGTGGACATACATAACAATATTAGTCATTGAATGAATGATTTCACTGTGTGGATCTAGCTGAGCTCTTCAGATATTTTAATATATGTTGTACGGCACTTGGATCAGCCTCAATTATATCAATAGTGTATAGATTTGCAGTTATATTGTCCGTATTTAATCAAAATTTGTGATTCTCACTAATGTGTTTAGGATATCTTTTCATTATGGAATATTAATGAAGTAGGTACGAAAAGCTCCCACTCACACAAAGCAATCTTCCATTGATGAATAAGCTGACTCATCTAAAGCGTTTGGTACCATTAGATATTGCATCTTATTTCAAAATAGATCTAAGAAAGGGGCAAGTTCTGGTTGCAAATTCCGCATAACTTTATCTAAAGTGAGAACCATCGTAAACTGCTGTGTCTGTTTGTTACCATCATACTCGAACTAATTGAAAAATTTAAACATATATTAAACTGCAAGGCTATCTAATTGAGAATCATAGTCTGGTTCTTGATAATGACCTAATCCCACAACTTAAATCCAAGAGAGCCCCATTGAGTAATAATATGTCTCTTTGGGTTCTGAACTCCAATTTGGTATAATCTGTCCAAGTCCTCTCTTGTCAACTGCGGTAAGTTGATGTTCGTTTTGATTCTGTTCAAGTTAGATGATCTTGGTAAGGATGATCTACCTTGCAACAAATGATAAACGTTGGTAATTTCATTGGTGGTGACATTGTATTTCTCTGCCAATTCCTGGATCAATGGCAATTTGAGTACAGGTGCACCTCTCGATCCCACAGGTGAATATGCAGTTATGTGGATACCGTTCTTGGTAGCGTAGTCGATCAAGTCCTGTTGAGGTAACTGTGGGTGGTACTCAATTTGGTCAACCACAGGCTTGACTTGAACTTTAGGTAACAAGATCTCCAAATTTTTGATTGAGTAATTCGAAACACCGATGGATCTGATCTTATCGGGGTTATCAAGATGGAGCTTTTCAATTCTTTTGTAGAATTCGACGAATTCCGTCCCGTCACTTGTCGAATCATCGAAGTCGGGAGAGCCATCTTCTTTGACAGGAAATAAAGGACGTCCTGAACCACCCTGATTCTTCAAAGCTACAGGCCAATGCTGCAACAATAAGTCAACATAATCCAAGTTGAGATTTGCCAATGACTGTTTAAAGGATTCTTCCGGATGCTTATGGTATGTGGGCCAAACCTTAGTTGTAACAAACAAGTCTTCACGTTTAACAACTCCTTCTTTGATCAACTCATTGATTGCTTCACCAACAAAATTTTCAGTGTTGTAGGACCAAGCTGTGTCGATATGCCTGTAGCCAGCTTGTATGGCAGTCTTCACTTGGTCCTTAACGTCCTTTGGTTCGCCGGAACTGACGGTCCCTAAACCCAATCCTGGGATTTGCTTTCCATTGGACAAGGTGAACGTAACTTCTGTTGCTAGTTTAGTCATCAAGAGTTATTAATTGAAATAGGGGGTTTTTGTCAAAAAAATTTACAAAGAATGGGGAATATCCTGATGAGCCGCACCACCGGAACACCATAGTTTGCTATGGCTTTTACACACTTCATCAAGAGTCACACAGATAATGTATTTCTTTAGGGTTGGTTGAATGTGTCATACAAATAAGGAATGGACATACAGTTGATATAAGTTGTTCAACTTATACTGATATTCGACTAATATCTGATATGCACGTCATTTTTCCGAAGTATGAGCAATGGCAGCAGCAGCGGGATCATGGGAACAAGTGGAGAAGATAATAGGGACACTTGTACGAATGGAACGATTGATACACATTTGATTGTTTTGGCCACTAGCGACTATTATCGTAGATTGGGGGCATTAAGCTGGGGAAAGGTCTCAGCCGCTAATCGCCAGGTATCCCCGAAAATATTATATATGTGTAACGTTACAATTTAAGGCGTTTGAGTCAGAAATCAGGAAAGTAGTCATCCAAATAAGATTCACTTTAAGACTTAGGAATACAGAGCTCCAGAATTATCCTTGTTGGAATATATCTACCTTTCGCCGGAGAAACATGACATAAACAACGATTACTACAAATACCGTTCTTATTCCCCGATTATGATAGACGCTGTAATTAACAACTCTACCAGGAATGATTTTAAAACTAAAACTAATTCTTCTTTCAATGATTCTTGCCCAAGCTGAATTAGATTCATGTGCTGAAGTTGAAGTGAAGGTTGCTCCATATGCTGTGGATGGAAGCAATGGAATCAATGGAGGAAAGTTCACCTACAGCTCGAGTACAGTTGAGTTACCTACTGCTAGTGTTTCAGCTGTGTCTTCTAGCACAAGCTTGGAAACCACCCACCCACCAGAGTCATTGGCATCTCCGAGGGTACAGGAGGGTATTATGGCCATGTTTATGGGTTTTGTTATTGGCTTAGTTGCCGCTTAGTTATTGTTAGCGATGAGTTTTACCCCAGTTTTGAAGATTTTGTCGTGGCTCAACAGAAATTTTGAATGCAACGTTGTATTGTTTTCGTAGTAATTTTAATATATATATATATTTTTTGCCTGATTGAGACACTCTCGGAGAAGAGAAGAGCTGTCTAATCGTGATAAGTTCTTGACTCAACACGTGATATTGTCATGATGATTCATTTAGCATGATACATATTACTATATACTGTTGTTCACAAGTTCATCAGGCAGCTTGCGGCCTGCTCAACTCGTCTCCTTCCCACCATTTGAACCCCAATCCGTATCCCCAAGGATCATTTGTGTACCTCTTTGGGTGTTTGACTCCAATATCGTATAGGTTGTGCAACTCATCCTCAGTCAAAGGAGGCAAATGGATGTAAGTCTTGATTCTTCCCAAATTAGAAGACCTCATAATTGCCACTCTGCCTTGCAAAATGTGGTAGGCGGTTGCAATCTCGTTGGTAGAAACTTTATACTTTTCAGCCAATTCTTGAACGTATGGAAGCTTCAAAACTGGAGCACCTGTCCCACCTACTGGACTGTATGCTTCAACGATAATTTTATGAGTGGCGCAATATTCGACTAAGTCTTGTTGCGGCAACTGTGGGTGATACTCTATTTGGTTAACCACCGGCATATATCGCTTTCTGTTTTTTATCAACTGCTCCAATTTTATAACGGAGTAATTTGACACTCCAATAGATTTAACCTTATTGGTCAGGAATTTATAGTCTTCAATCCGATTGTAGAATTTAATAAATCCAGTACCATCAACAGGATCGTCGTCATACACCAACTTTCCTTTTTCATCAAAAGGTGTTGCTGGTTTTCCATTAGCATCACCATGAAGACAAATGGGCCAGTGCTGTAAGACTAAATCAATATAGTCAAGACCTAGTTCTTTTAAAGAATTTTCAATCGACGTGTCCGGATGATGGTGCAAAGAAGGCCATACTTTTGTGGTGATAAATAAATCTTCACGCTTAGCTATTCCTTCTTTCTCAATTTGCTTGAGAGCTTCTCCAACATACTTCTCAGTCCCATAGTACCAGGCAGTATCAATATGCCTATAACCGGCTTTAACCGCAGCTACCACCTGATTCTTCACATCCGCTGGATCTCCAGAGGAAAGCGAACCTAACGCCAAAGCAGGAATCGAGTTTCCGTCGCTCAATGTAAATTGAAGATCTGTAGATAAATCGTAGTTCACCATAATTAATATTGTTTCTTTAGGATCGAACTGCCATGTCTATATATACTTTATCTATACCCGCGAAAGCAACTCTTTGCAGCAATTTTCCTGATTCTACCTTACGTAATATAAAGGACCCTGCTAGCAACCGTTTGTAATTACCCGTCATCTAAGGATATAGTTCGAGTGAGGTCATAGGTGGCACATGCGGGTGTAGGAGTAATGTGAGCTTATGCTAAAGTGATTACGTGTCTGATATCAGACAGAGGACAGAAGAATTAATCTACAATGCAGCGCGGACTGCCGAGAGTAAATTTTGCTTTGTTTAGCTGCAGCAAATTAGACTTGCTGTATTGTGCGCTAAACTCAACATGTATTAAAGTAAAACAAGCAACCGCTAAGAATGTAAAAGTGGTTGCAAAGAATTAAAGTAAGAACCAAAAAACTCTACTCCATTAATCTAGATTTCAATATCGTCAATGTCATCGCCCAAGTCACTTTCGTCATCAATCAAAACTTCCTCGTCATACTCGTCCATAGACATGTCCACTGTTGCTCCCTCATCAATAATGTCTGATTTGTTGAGTTTACCAGAAGATCTGAAAGATGACTTTCTGTTGCCATTTATCATAGAATAATGTACTTTATTTATAGCCGTCAAGTAGATGAAGGCCACTTTTTTCTGCTTCTTATTATAGATGAACCAATAGTGCGACCACATAGTTTGGTAGGGATAATTTATGTCTTCAATAATGGTCAGGTCCGAGGGAATAAACTCAAAGATCTGACAAAACTCCTGTCTGGGTGCGTCCTCATGGTTATTGCTATACCTCCTTCCCGAAGGCTGCATATTAGGAGAGCCTTCAGGCAACAAATGCATGTAGCTATCTATTCTATCCCAAACCCAATTAATGGTTTCTTCGTTTTTACCTAAACTGACCATGATATTATTGAATTTGTGAACGAGGTCTTCGGAGTTTGGTAAACGGGTGAAGTTTTCCGTAGTGGGCTGCAAGTTGGAAAAGTCATGGTCTGGGAAAGTTGTATTGAGAATAGCTATAAGATTTGCAAAAGTCCATTTGGTAGATGGAGTTTTAAGGGATCCAAATGGCGAGTCGTCGACCGATTCTGTGACGGATTCTACAGAGGTATCGGTGGTAGTCGTAGACTCCAATCTGGGCGTGGAGTCCCTCCTTTCAGATGAGGTTCTCCTCTCGGTAATTGAACCTCTCCTTTCTACCGACCCATGTCTGCTCCGGGCTTGGAGATGAGGTGAAGCAGGGCTGCTTCCAAATAAGGAGTTGATACTATTTTTACGTCTCCTTTCTTCCTTGAGAGATTCCTCGTTATCCTGGATAATTTGTGTCAAATGCTTATCGATGGTCTTGTAGAGTTTCCTATCAGAGCTGATTGGCTTGGTAGTGAAAAGATCGCATCCACCCTTGATAACAAGACTGTTATCGTTGGTATGGAAATTGAGCTCCTGATTCACTAGCTCGATGTCCACTTCATCTAGGTACTGGTGGGTTAGTGGGTCATATACTCTTTATTTTTTGAACTACATACCTTCATTTTGTTTATATTAAGTCTTCAACTGTTGATAATGATATCAGTTTTATTATGCGCGGATGCCGCGTGGAGTCAAAGCCAGACTTCTGCCATCCGCGACATGTAGAAGCGTGACACGCGACATCTGACTTTTTTAGCAGCAAACATCCAAGAAAAGCGAATTATTGAAAGCTAGTCACTTCAACCCTCTGACACCACGTATCTAGTTTATCCCATTTGCATTTAGTGAGAATCCTATTTTGCTTGACGTCACAGGTCTATCTCTCAATGCCACGACTTTCACGTACCTTTGAGGCTCCCAACTCATGCACTGCGAAAGCGTATTCATATCGGTATTAGTATTCTCAGCCCTTCGTTTTTTACTCTCCTCGGTGCTCCCTCCCTTTCCCTTTTCTCTCTCATATCCTACTCTCTTATACTGACTCTCTTGGAAAACCGGCTTGTAGCTTTTCATCAATAATAAACGGTTAGGCACTAGTTTTATCCAATGATAGCCCAAACTGGGAACATGCATGCGTGTTTTTGCGTGGTGTTTATGAACATGATCCACCGCCTTGTGTATTGACTCATGGTCGTACTCGTACGTGTAGGTATGTGAGAAAGAGTGAGCCTCCTGGTCATCTTGATCATGATCATTTTTCTGGCGTTTTCGCTTGAGGATAGCACCTACATCATCTCCCAATTCTTCGACTTCCTCATCCTGGAAACGCTTGATCACGCTCTCATCCCAGCCGGCAATTGCTCCAATCTGGTAGTCTAAGTCCATTACTAGATCATCATCTCCATCAAAGCCTCCTTCAGGATCAGAATTTCGAACCTGGTCAGTGACTTGATTTGCAACCACTACGGCGATATTATATTTGGCTGCAAGTCGCAGCAAATGCCGATACATTTGCACCAAGTATATCTTTTTATTGATCCTCAAGTCATACATTTCGTTTGTTTTGAAGAAACCATTGTACTGTTGCTCCTGCCGGGTTCTCTGTGCGTTCATCACCGAATTATTGGACTCTTCGCCCTGCTCGTACTGGGACTGGATATGCTCTTTGAGAAACAGTAGTGTTGTAGCAGACTCCTCTTTACGTAAATGATGCCCAATGGAATCCACCACTACACAGGAAACTTTTGGGTCTTGAGCTAGTAAGACAGGTAGTTGGGTGTACAAAATATGGTCTAGAGTCCCAAGGTCTTGGCAGTAGATATAGTCTATGTTCTCCAAGTTTATGGCTTCTTTTTGTAATCCTTCTGCTATTTGAGAGAGCCTCTTGGTCTCTAAGAAAGATTCTGTATTTATAATTACCAGCTTGGAACGACTGCTTTGCAATTGGGCTAGACAACTGAGCTGATAGAGAAACTGCGATTTCCCACACCCACTAGCACCAAAAATCTCAGTTACTTGTCCGGTTGGGATGCCTCCCCCTAAAGCTTCGTCTAAGCTTATTATGCCAGTGGTAATATATTTTTTTTCTGGAAGTGTCTGGGTCCCAATGGAACACTGAGTAAGCAGATTGATAAATTCTTGAATTTCTGTTATGGACCGGTTAAGACGCCGCAGAAGCCCTGAAAAGTTGGCGGACTGCATTATTACATCCACAGTAGAGATACCTTGGAGCTCCATGGCTGCTAAGAGGGAGTCGAAACGGGCGGTATCAATCGGTAGCTGTGTGTGAAGATCCATCGAATGAGATTAAGACGCGTAAATGTAAATGGCTGTGAAAAATGAGGATTAGCAGAAATGGTTAAGAAAAGTAGTTGATACAAGAGGCCAGAAACGGAACTCAGAGGGACTACAGAGTAAGATGAAAGTTACTGCGTTTCACTATTTTAAATTCGATGATAAAAAACAAGCAAGAAAGTGACATTAAATTGTGAAAGTGGATAGTATTGTGAAAAACAGAATCTTGGTAGAAATGAGAATGTAAGCAGAAAGGAAGATTTCAATACTTTACGTATATATAGTAAGAATCCAATATTCACTGATTTATACTTGTAAGATCAATTTTCCAAAATTCATCTTCAAAGATGGGATTTGGCGTAGTGATTATACTAGTGACAACTTCTTCATAAATCAACACATCTACAGAGGTACAATGAATTGAAAAAAAGATAATTGTGAATTAGAGCCAAATAAGATAGTATATTGTCTACATATACAACTACTACCGATCCGGTCTCACATTTAATGAGCACCGGAAATGAAGAACCACTTGTCAACACTCTTGTCGATAGGAGCAGCAGGAGCTGGAGCAGCAGCTGGAACGTCAACAGCAGCATCGTAAGATGGGGCAGTGGTTAAAGTGGTGTTAGCCAAGTCAATTCCCTTTGGATCAACTTGTCCCTTGATCAACTTGTCCCAAGCTTCAGCACACTCAGTAATGACTTCCTCAGCGTATTTCTTGTTCTTACATTCACCAGAGAAAGCGAATTGGTTTTCTGGCTTTCCGTCTGGGATTTTGTAGATTCTGAACCATTCATTGGTGGCTCTCAAAAGTCCTGGTAAGTGGGTCTCAACATCTTCAATGTCGTTCAACTTACCAGCCAAGGGGTCGTTAATGTCGATGACAATGACCTTCCAGTCAGTTTCACCTTCGTCCAACAAAGCCATGACACCTAAGACCTTGACCTGCTTGACTTGACCGACGTGACCAACTTGTTCACCGATTTCACAGACATCTAAAGGATCGTTGTCACCTTTAGCCTTAGTTTCTGGATGCTGTTGGTTTGGATCTTCCCAAGTTTGAGGGAAAGCACCGTAGTTGTGAATATAACCATGGTGAGGGAAACAGTTTCTGACGAATCTTAACTTACCCTTTTTGGTGTCTTGAATGATAGGGTTCAATTTTTCTTCTTTGGAGATTTCCAACTTTGCGTTGGTCCATCTTGGAACTTCAACAACCATGTTCAAGACGGTTTTCTCCTCATTGGCATACAATGGGATGTCGTGGAAAGGAGAAACTGGCTTTCCGTCTTGTTCAATGAAGACCTTAAAGTCTAGGGTGTTGGCAGCACCAATTTGGCGAGTGGAGTAGGACATAGTGTTCGTGAGTGAAAAATTATTGGAGGATTAATTTTAAGTTGTTCGTTGAGCAGCACACGCTCACGTGATATCACAGAATGCTTTTCGTGCTGTTACCAAGAAAATTCCAAAATCTCTTAGATTATAGCTCTTGATGTGGATCAAGAAAACTTTACCATATATATACTACTGTGTTATTAGTAGCATTGTTAGGACTACTTGCTGCTATATAATATGTACTTCACTTATGTTAACTATTCGCTGCTTTATCCATATCATACAAAAAAAACTGCTGCGAAATGGCTGCTAAATGCTTTTTTTCCCAACTTCTTGCAACTCCAAAGCCTCCAATTTTCTTGTTATGTAATCGTAGGTCATGGAATTTAGGTCATCTTCCACCACGTTCATCTCTGATTTTTTCTGGAGAAGCATTTGGCGCTGGAGTTCGCGGACGTATATCGTGGGGCCCGTAGAGAAACGCTTAATGGTGTTTACGAGGAGAGTCCTATCGCGGGGGGGGATAGTTATGTGGGAGGAGAATTCAGTTATAAAGCAGCCGAGGAGAGTGTAGCCATGGGTGTTATCGCTGGTAAGGGGCACAGAGAGAGCAGTTGTGGTAGTAGGAGTATTAGCAGTAGTATCAACAGTAGTAGCAGTAGTACCAGTAGTATCAGCAATGGAGATGACAGAAGTATCGGCAACAGAAGAGTCAAAAGTTGTATCTGCGCTATCCTCGAACTCAGTCATGGGTACACTAGTGTCCTTACCCCAAGTCTTATCGGTACCGCTTGTCTCTTTTAGATAACTGTGGAAAATCATCATGCCGTACACGTCTGCATCCATAAATCCACACACTGGTACGCCAGCGGATGCTAATGCGGCCACGAACCGTCGAGTGAGTCGGTCGGGGAATCCCTTGCCGGTAACAAAGAGAATCTTTTTAAAAAAGCTGCTGCCGTGGCCAGCACAGGCCCCACTAGCCCCATCGACCACCGGGGCGACGTGGTGCGTGAGGGCGCGGAACACGGCATCCTTTTCCACCACCACACACCGCATGCCTCGGCGGGCCGCGTCAGCAACAAGCGGGAGGAACGACACCGGGATGAGTACCGGCTCACAGCCAGAGCTGGCGTCGAACACCAAGCCTTTCTGGTTGGGGTACACGCCCAAATCCTCGAGAGTGCAGTTCAAGTTCAGCGCCAAGGACGCGAGCAACCGGTCGCTCTGGCGCTGGCGGCAGGTGTAGACCTGGGGGTCCTGGTAGTAGACGTCGCGCGGCGTGGTGGGGGCGCCGTTGGCGCGGCACCGGAGGATGTGTTTGATGCTTGTGAGCAAAGCGGTGAACTTGCGCGCGGTGGCGGTATCGGGCGACACGGCGGCGATACGAGTTCTGCGTCCGTCTGCTGTGCGGTAGACAAGCACTGGCGAGTGGGGGGTTAGATCAATTTTATTGGCCAGATAGTTAACTGGATCGGTACTGGAGTGATTCTGCAAGGGGCCGTACTCGTCATGTAGCCCAAGGTGTTTTGTATCCTCATAATCTTGATTTAGAACGCTATATCCGTTGTGGCCTGTTATGCACTCCACTACGTCGGAGTAGATAGACTGAAGCTGCGAAAGAGGTCTGTGGTTAGAGAAGTTTGCGGGGACGGCAGGTAGTGCTTACGATCCGGAGCGGTCAAATAGGTTGATCTCGCGTGTGTGAGACATGTATTCGGTGAGTATACGATGGGGCAGATAAGAAAAGTGCGCTGCGGCTATCCCGCGAACGAACAATCGAGCAGGTCAGGCTGGGTGAAAAAGCGGGCGCGGTGACGGCATAGAGGCTGAATCGCGAATATTAAAAGTTATCATCCCGATACTAATTGTCAGGTAAATAACTTTGATGGCACCCTCACTTCCGCGCACAATCGCCCTGGAAGCAGCGATGCCCTTTGGTAATGCTATTCACATGTATGCAGCTCCTGCTGCGAGTTCCAGCAGCTCCGTCGCTCCGGTAATACGGCGGGCGATGTTTGAGAATAACGAGGGCTCACGGTGGGCGTTCTTTGCAATTTTTATTGCCATCATCTTGGTGGTGGTGGTGGGGACGATACGGGTAAACAAGAAGCGTGGTCTGAACGGACTCAATCCCATTTACGGGACTCGGTGGATGACACCCCCGCTGTACGTACAGTCGCAGTCACAGTACAACCAGCCGAGCGCTCGCCAGCAGGGCCTGGAGGTACCGCAGACGTACGTTCCCACTTACACCGCCACGGCCAATGACCAGGACATGGGATACTACGATGCCCAGGGCGAGTTTCACGCCAACCCGAACGCTAAGCAGTCGATCCCCGGGGTTGCAGAGCCGGAAAGGAGCCACCAGCGGACGTCGCTGCACCCGGACGGAGTGGTGGCTCAAGAAATGCCGGGAGACGACAGTTTGTACGATTTCGCGCGGCCTCCTCGCGGTAGCGTTACGTCGGTACAGCGCTCCGGTGCTACGACGGGGCCTACCGGGTTCGGTACTTGGGCTGCCCCTGCTGCTACGGGGGGTCCGACCACGACTGGTGCGGACGACACGAGCTCCGATTTTGCACCTCCAGAAGGTCCGCCACCAGCCGTGCTGCCGTATGAGGATAAATAGAAAATATGCATTGAACATTCAGAGCCCAGTATCGCAACTGAGCAACTATATACTATTAATAAATGGGAACGTGACGATAAGCTGAGGAGATACGACGTGTGTGAATCGGGAAATAGACATGGATCACTACGTGGCTTCTGGAGCAGGTGCAGGTCGCGTAGGCGGGAGGTAGCAACTAGTACCGGCAGGGTCTTGGTCGTGTGGCGGTGAATCATCCTCGGGTTGCAAGACTCCCCCCAGAGGCCCGGATGTGGCCTGGTCAGCACAATAGTGGCATTGTCAGCAGTAGCCGGCTCGACAATAGGCAATGCTCTAAACAACCAGTTGCAGTAATTTCAGCCCAACAGTACCGTCTACTACACAATGCGGCGGGCCGTCGACATGTGAACGACATTCCAGGTAGTGAAATTCCAGTTACATCCGTGTGCAGGAAACAATGCGTGGAACAATACTGGGCCAGCAATGTGTCATCACGTTCGGGGCACCGGGTCGCGGCGAGCATAGCCGGCTCGCAGCGGCGGGCCTGCCAGGACCCACCGCCAGGCCCACCGCCAGTGTCGCGGGAGGGCTGGCGCGACACCTCGGTCACCGCACAGGATCCCTGAAGCCGTGAGGTAGCGGTCAGCCGCATATGGGGGCCAGTTATCTATGTTGCGCGACATGGGACATCGCATCCCTCGCGACACGGCGACACAAATTTCACTTGGGGAGCAAACGTATATAAACAAAGCAATTTCTCAATTGTGTGGTAAATTCTTAATCAATCATGGCCGGACTGACTTCATCGTCTGTTTCAGCGTTCGTTTCGACGCTTATTCCGAATGCTGTGATTTTTGCAGTGTTTATGCTCATTTTCATGTTGCTCAGGAAGAAGCAGTCCAGAGTGTACGAGCCCAGAAGTGCTGTTGATACCGTTCCTAAAGACTTGAAGCCCGACGAAGCTCCTAGAGGGTTGTTTTCGTGGTTGGGCCACGTCCTCCATAAGCCGGAGCTGTTTGTTATCCAGCAGGCCGGTGTCGACGGATACTTTTTCATTAGATTCCTCTTTGGATTTGCTTCTATCTGCTTTTTGGGGTGCTTGCTCTTGTGGCCCATTTTGTTCCCCGTCAATGCCACCAACGGTAAGCCAGGTACCTCTGGATTCGATATCTTGTCGCTCTCCAACGTGGCAAATAAGTGGCGGACTTTTGCGCATGTGTTTTTGTCGTGGTTGTTCTTTGGCTCGGTGGTGTTTTTTATGTACCGGGAGATTGTCTACTATACGACATTCCGCCATGTGTTGCAAACCACTCCGCTCTACGACTCGCTTCTCTCCTCGCGGACCCTTTTGTTGACGGAAATCCCTGAAAATTTGTTCCAGGAGCTGGAATTGAGAACCTACTTCCCGGCTGCCACCAACGTGTGGTACGCCAGAGACTTTAAGGACCTTCAAAAGAAGGTCAAGGAGAGAAGTAAGCTCTCGAGCAAGTACGAGGGGGCTCTCAACTCGGTGATTAGGAAAGCTGTCAACTTGAGAAACAAGTTGCTGAAGAAGAACAAGCCATTGCCAGAGCCATCCGACGACTTGAACAAGTACTTGAAAGACGGTAAAAAGAGACCTACCCACAAATTGAAGTTTTTGATTGGTGAAAAAGTCGACACTTTGAACTACGGACCTGAGAGACTTGGAGAATTGAACAAGGATATCAAGAAGGACCAGTTGGAGTACCAAACCAACGACCAAATGCCCGCCGTGTTCCTCGAGTTCCCTACCCAGTTGGAATTGCAAAAAGCCTACCAGGCCGTTCCGTACAACCCTGACTTGAAGCGCGTGCAGAGAATCACTGGAGTCGCTCCCGACGATATCATCTGGGAGAACATGAGCTTGACGCCCGCTAAGAGATACACCAAGAAGATCATAGCCACGACTGTATTGACGTTGACGATTATCTTTTGGGCCATCCCGGTGGCTGTGGTCGGTGCCATTTCCAACATTAACTTTTTGACAGACAAGGTTCACTTTTTGAGCTTCATCAACAATATGCCTCCGGTGTTGATGGGTGTCATCACTGGTCTCTTGCCAGTAGTTGCGTTGGCAGTGTTGATGTCGTTGGTGCCTCCGTTCATCAAGAAAATGGGTAAGGTCGCCGGCTGCCTCACGGTCCAGCAGGTAGAAGGATACTGTCAGTCGTGGTTCTACGCCTTCGAAGTGGTGCACGTGTTCTTGGTGGTTACGTTGGGCTCCTCTGCCTCTTCGACTGTCACATCTATTGTGAAGCAGCCATCATCTGCGCTCTCCCTATTGGGGGCAAGAATTCCTCCGGCTTCCAACTTTTACATCTCGTACTTTTGCTTGCAAGGATTGGGTCTTTCCTCTGGATTGTTGGCTCAGGTGGTTGCGTTGATCTTGGCCCAATTCTTGGGTAAGATCTTGGATAAGACCCCTAGAGCTAAGTGGAACCGGTGGAACAATTTGGGCCAACCCGGCTTCTCGGTCATTTACCCCTTGTACCAATTGTTGGGCTCTATTGCCATTATCTACGCCATTATTGCCCCATTGATTTTGGGATTCGCCTTCGTCACGTTTGCCTTTGTGTACATTGCCTACCTCTACATGTTGCTGTACGTGATGACGCCTAACGTGCACGACGCCAGAGGAAGAAACTACCCAAGAGCCTTGTTGCAGTTGTACGTGGGGCTCTACCTCGCTGAAGTGTGCTTGATTGCATTGTTTGTTTTCCAGAAGAACTGGGCCTGTGTGGCCTTGGAGGCCGTCACGCTTGTTGGTTCGGCTGCTGCGCACATCTGGATGAAGCACAAGTACTTGCCATTGTTTGACACGGTGCCAGTGTCAGCCATTAAGTACGCCAAAGGTGACGGCACCTACCAGTATCCTATGTACGACCAGGGTTCGAAAGAGATCAAGGTTGAAGGTGAAAACTACTGGCAAGGAGGTAACCAATTGGGCTTGGTAGAGGACGTTAGCTCTGAAAACAAGACCCAGGGTCACGGCGCCACTTCTACCTTACCGGAATCCGACTACTCTAAACAAGACGAAGAGCACTCTAACAAGGTCGACTTGGAAAATAACAGCAAGTTTGAATCGAAGAAGGCCAGCCCTACGCAAGGTGTTTCCTGGCTCAAGAGATTCTTCAGGCCAAAGACTGAATCTTTTGACTTGATCAGAGGTATCATGCCAGACTGCTACTTCAACTACGTTACCTACAATGACGACTTTATCAAGAATGCTTATAATGACCCGAGTGTTCAAGACGAAGAGCCTCACATCTGGGTTGCTAGAGACGAGTTGGGATTGTCCGAGATTGAAAAGAACAAGGCGTTGGAGCACGGCGTGGACGTGTCGGACGAGAACACCGCTTTCAACGAAAAGGGTGATGCCATTTACACAGGCCCACCTCCTGCTTACGAGGACGCTATTAAGGTTTAGATTGTTTTTATTATGTATTGTAATTAATTGTTTTGCGATGATAGAGCCTGTGTCTTGATGAAGTAGTTAGTTCCAGAGTTGGTGTTTCTACCATCGGGTGAATCGCTGTTGTATGATAGTGTAGTGGTTATCGACAGTGGTATCTTAACTTCATATATCAACATGTGATGGACCAAGACTAATAAATAGCCTCGTCTGTATTCATCTACAATCATTACTTTGCACATTCGATCTTTCCCCAAGAGCAGCCCTCGTCCGTCAATGCTTGCCATTCAAAGGTGAGAATGAGTGTGTTCTTCTACAACACAATCTCTTCTACTCTCTGGCACTGTATGGCTCCTCTGATTCCTACATACACTATTACCTCTTTTCGCACCCATTTAGCTATTCCCTTTGTACACGATGTCGAGTATCTTCCTGAAAAACATCAACGATACGGAAATGGCCCAGTTGGGCCAACAGCATACAGAAGAAACCCTCAAGGAGACTATCCAGTCCGAAAATCCTTACATGACTACCAGCTCCCAGCCAGAAATTGAGAAAACGGATATAGTTCGCCTAGATTGGCCCACTGGTAAGCTACAAAACTTTAAAAACTTCCTAGTGTGTCTCTTGGCATGCTGTATCACCACAGCAGCACTGGGTGGGTGTGCATTTGTAGTGCAGTATACGTGGACGGCATTACATCAAGACACTGCTCTTCAATGGAAGATTTGTCTTTTTGCACCCACACTCTTTGTCTTCTGCTACTTCTTGCTATGTTTTGGCGGGATATCCCTCTTGACGCTTGTAGTAGTGATAATGATGATTTTAGCGTACATCGCTGCTGCAGTAGTGTTGGTAGGTATTTCCATCTGGAATCTCTGTAATTTTGGTAGAGTCGTTTAATATACAACTTAGCGAAATCTAGAGGCATATCGAAAGTTCATGGGCGACAATGACGACACGCAACTCCGAGCCAGAACGCTGCAGGAGGGACTATCACTGCCTGAGTCTGGTAGAGAGTAGATAAGGAGGTACAGGGGTTCAGCATAAGTGCATTTGTGCAGCATCTACCCAACAGGTTAAAGGGTACCTTATGCTGAGCCTACTAATGACGAATGCCTACTTGCTCTTAACCTAGTAACGGCATCACATTCCTACTAGATAAACCCCGTATGCACTGTTCATAGTGTGCGTTGTTTCTCCTGTTCAATGTCAGCCTCAGATGACGTACCACAGTGACGTTTACTTGGCCGCAAACTCATTACCTTAGGCGCACTCCTTGGGCACCAAAATGTTCTTACAAAAGGCAAAGCAATTCTATGTACTCTCAATGACACTACTTTCGCTTGCACTACCTCTCACAGTATGCACTCCCAAATAGTCCAGTCCTTGCTCCACTCTTAACTCTTCAACGTCATGTATTGCTGATGAGGGGACCAGCTTATATATTCTAACATTATTCTGTCGTTTGAGGATTGGCTAATTTCAATCATGTTCAGACTTACTTCAATGGCTGCAAAAAAACCGCTCAGACAAATTGGTATCCGCCAATTCGGTGAGATCAAAATGGGCACAAAAGGTCAGCCTATCTTTCCAAGAGGAACTTTGTTCTCCCATTTCTGGAAACAACTACCTAAGGCAGTAGCTGTAGTTGTCTTGTTTGATGCATATGTGATGGCCTTGCCTCTAGTAGGTAAGGTGTCCACGTATGCTCACGGAGCTGGCTCTGCAAGAAGAAATTTATAGTTGATGAATATACAACGAATATACAATTTGATTACGAACTTAGCGAAGGATGCCCAGGAGGCTCTTTAATAACGTCCATTCCACTAAATGCACTCCTAAATAGTTCTTGGAACCTGCTTTTTCTCTAATCCGTTCAAAATGGACACTAACGATAAGAAAGAAGCAAACGTCACATCCTCGTGAATTCCTACACCCCAAATCGTCCAGTCCTTATTGACAGTGACCTCAATGTATGTGGCGGCCTTCGATTGAGAAGAGTCACCCAAAGAGTGTTCGTGGTAGTTCTTCACATCTAAATCGTAGCCAAATCCACACTTAATAGCATCAATGAACGCCGAAATAGGACCAATTCCACTACCTTGAATCAGTTCTTTCTTACCTCCGACTTCAAAGTCTACACTCACACTTCTCTGGTTGGTTCCAGCGGAGGTCAAAGAGTAATCCAATAATCTATAGTGGTAGTCAACCCCAGGCTCGTTGTCTTCGTTTTGGTACAAGATACAGTAATTGATCTTGAATAAATCACATAATTCTTTATTGGTTAACTCACGGCCCTGCTTCTCAGCACTGCTTTGAACAACTCTGGAAAAGTCCACCTGCAAGGTTCTTGGCAAATCTAACTCCAAGTTCCTTAAAATCACCCAGGCACTTCCACCCTTTCCACTCTGAGAGTTGACTCTGATAATAGCCTCGTAAGTTCTGCCAATGTCTGCAGGGTCCAAAGGCAAATAAGGCACTTCCCATCTGACGGTTTTGTCCTCTTTCGTCCTGACCTGCTGTTCGTGGACAGTGAAACCCTTTTTGATAGCATCTTGATGACTTCCAGAAAAGGCGCAAACCACCAAAGAACCTCCGTATGGAGTCCTTGCATGTATAGGGATTTTGTTGCACCTTTCTACGATATCTATGACCGACGTGATATCGGAGAAGTCCAACTTGGGCCAGTGACCCTGTGTATAGAGGTTCAAGGCAAGGGTTACCAAGTCAACGTTTCCAGTTCTTTCTCCGTTTCCGAAGAGACATCCTTCCACACGATCAGCACCAGCCATCTGTCCTAATTCTGCAGCGGCAACAGCACATCCTCTATCATTATGGGGGTGTAAGGAAATACATACTTTTTCTCTCTCGCCAATGTGGGTTGAAAAATACTCAATCTGGTCAGCGTAAACATTTGGAGTAGACATTTCGACGGTGGCAGGTAAATTGAAGATAATAGGATTTTGTTCTGTTGGCTCCCAGGCTTGTTGAACAGCACTACATATCTTTACCGTGTATTCCAATCGGGAGTCAGAGAAAAACTCTGGACTGAATTCAAAGTTCCAGTTGGTTTTAGCATCGGTATCTTTGGTCAATGATTTGACCAATTTGGTACATTTAATTGCCAATTCAATTAATTCTTCTTGGCTTTTACCGTAAACGACATTTCGGAAACACTCCGATGTAGCAAGATATATATGCACTGTGGCATTACGGGCCCCAGCGAGCGCTTCCACCGTGCGTCTGATTAGGTCTTCCCTACACGGACTCAAGACCTGGATCGATACATCATCCGGACAATTTTCAATAGTCCATCTTGTGAAATCAAAATCAGGTTGAGAGGCCAGTGGGAAGGCAACTTCGATTTCCTTGAACCCAACCTCCACTAGTTTCTTGAAGTAGACTTTTTTCTCATCCACACTCATAGGGTCTGGAAGAGACTGATTGCCATCTCTCAAATCAGTGGATAGCCATCTTGGAGGTTTAGAAAGGGTCTTGGTAGGCCAGGTTCTGGCGGGAAAGTCGATGGGCGGAAACTGCTTGTATTTCAAGCTAGGATCTTTGAGCATTACCATTTTGTAATGATCAAGTATAGGGAAATTCTAGTTAATTTATAAACTTGTGGTCTGATGTGACTAATAGCTGCGAAGATGAGCTTAGAAAGATTTAGTGGGGGAAGCGGGGGGCTGGGATTTGGTGAGCGGATTCGGCGAACTGATACGGTGCTCGCAGTAATTCTGGTGGTACTAATCAACAATGGGCTTTGACTGCGTGTGTATACCAGTACCCACTGCTACCCGATGTTTTTGAGCTGGCAGATCATTTTAGCAGTGGTGCGCGCACGGTCTCGGTTAGCTGGGGTTAGCGCGGTTTAGGACGAGCGGGAGGACGAACGGGACGAGCGTTATCTATCCTTGTTTGTGTATGATAGAGTATATATGATAACTATATCTACCAGATCAATGCGTTTAGGATCTTGAAATGTATCCTTCGTATGAAAGGCAGCAGGCGAACCATGTTGCCCAAATGCACATCATTGGTATGTTAAGGAGCGTTAAATCCGCCTGCAAATTATCTGTAGGACCATCACTAATAGCCACCCGTACATGAAAAAAACCGTTGCCAAACGCCAAACTGGGTGAATGATGGTTTTACTAGCGTCTGCGGCCATCGTAAATTCATTAAAACTCCTTGTCCATGTGTTGCTTAATTAGGGAGGCGTAAATGCACCGCCTTTTTCGATGAATTAAGTCACTTCAGGACGATGTCTCATCTACCTTTCAACTACGCTCAATAACTGAGCATTCAGTTGAAAAATGTGAACAGTCAAATCGGAAAATTTTGCTGCTTAGTAGTACAGGCACATATGCAGCATACCATTGTGCAACTTCTCTAGAACATTATGATTCCCATAAGATTAGGGGACCATGGAATGGTGGCCTCAGCAATCTGAGTACCCGTACCCTCTCTCGGCTCTTTCAACCTTCGCTCCTAACTCAATTACAACCATCGCAGAGAAGACAGAAGAGAATGACGATCTTAGACCGTAATGTGCTTCACTCCTTCACGTGGAAAGGAATACGGAAATAGTGGTTATATCCACAGCTTCAAAGTTGCAGCGCAATCTGTTGTTACTTCGGATCGGCACTAAGCAATTTACGTAAGTTCGATGCAACTCGGACAATGTCGTAGGTGGTACTAAAATCTTTGGTTGTGGTTAGTTGTGAAGTTTTTTTTGACCATCAATAAACAGGCTATTGTTTCATTTCGTATGAAGATTTAGTGCAGAAGGCGGATTTTTGAACCTTTTCGTTGGTCAAGCGAGCCGTTATTTTCGAGCTTGGTCCGAACAGACAGAGCAAGAAACGTTGGCAGAGACTGAGGAAGAGGATGCATTACGGAGTACGGCACGATAGGAGAGCCAATTTTAAACCTCTAATTGACACCTTTCAAACTTGCATTTGCAGCCGACACGCGCAGGAGACCACATGGTCTAATGTACTTTCATTTCCGCATTGGGACAATGAACCGTGATCGGATCTGGGAAGCCGTCTGACGCCTACCGATCGGAGGCGGTAATAATTCACGACGCATACGTATTAGCCGTTGAGCGATGCACCGTAACAGCACATTGTTTAACCGACCATGAGCTGGTGCATTGTTTGACCTTAAGCTGATAGACTGTTATCGTTCTTTGCTCCGCAATTGAGGGAAGCACCTGCGCACGACCCGCACGGCGGCCTGCTGCCAGCGCGGGTGCTACCGCCGTGGCTCCCCGTCACTGTCAAAAATATCTTCCGATCATAAGAATAATATTTAAATCCGAATAAAGCTTATCGATACACGTGGATTCTGCAATAACTGTACGCCTTGCACTTCTACTTAACGACTGTCATACATACGGCCTCTACGACGCAGGACTGGCTGGTGAAGTCCTCGATTCGCCTCTAGTGTACACACTCCCTTGCGGGCTGCCCAATTGAGCAAAACCTTATACTTAATGTCCTGCTGCACGGGGTTTACTCCTCTTTTCGCAGACGCATATAAATTCCTGATATCCTCTATAATTCACCCTCTCTACTCAACATGTCCCAGGATCAGCATTTACCTCCCCTCCCCCACAAGCCCGAAGACGTGGTGGTGATAGACCGACAGGTCCAGGAGCGGTTCGTTTACAAAGCTGCCGAGAGGAAGGAAAGACTAGCAAAAGGTGTATCGCTTAGAGACTTTTTCGTGATCCTCTGTGCTGGGTTTGCCTTGATATCTGATGGCTACCAGAACAATGTTTTGTCGATGTTGAACCAAGTGTTGACCGAGGAGTTCCCCAAAGAGTACACGGCTGACATGAAGACCAACGTGTCCAATGCCGGGTTAATCACCACCATCTTCGGTCAAGTGGTGGTGGGAGTTTTTGCAGACTACATTGGTAGAAAAAATGCCATAATCATTGCAACGGTATTTTTGATCGTCGGAACCTGCATGTGTGCTGCCTCGCACGGCAAGACCACCGACGGCTTGTTATGGATGTTGATTATCTCCAGAGGCGTTACTGGATTCGGAATCGGGGCCGAGTACCCCAGTTGTTCGGTGTCTGCCAACGAAGCTGCCAACGAAAGTGTCACGAAGAGAGGGGGAACTTTTGTCATGGTCACCAACTTCCCGTTATCGTTTGGAGGGCCCTTCGCTTTGTGCATCTTTTTGATTGTGTACCAGATCACCCAGAAGTACGAAGGGCTCTGGAGGACCATGTTTGCCATTGGGGCCTTCTGGCCCTTGAGCGTGTTCTACTTTCGGATGAAGATGGCTACTTCGGAGTTGTATAAGAAATCGGCCATCAAAAAGAACGTTCCGTACTGGTTGGCCATCAAGTACTACTGGAAGAGGATGATCGGCACCTGCGTGTGCTGGTTTTTGTACGATTTTGTTGTATTCCCCAACGGAGTGTTTTCAGCTGGTATCATCTCTAGTGTGTTGAGCGAGAAGGACTCGACTAATTTGGAAAAGATTGCCGAGTGGAACTTGCTCTTGGCGTTTCTTGCCATCCCCGGGGTGGTGGTTGGGGCTTATTTGTGTGACAAGATCGGCCGCAAGTATACTTTGATGGTTGGATTCGTAGGGTACATTGTATTTGGGTTGATTGTTGGTATTGGCTACGACAAGATTTCCAAGATTGTTCCGCTATTTATCGTGTTCTACGGGCTCATGCAGTCGTCCGGGAACTTGGGACCCGGTGACATGTTGGGATTGGTGTCGTCCGAGTGCTATGCCACCCCCATCAGAGGTACTATGTACGGGCTCTCTGCTGCCATTGGTAAAGTCGGAGCCGTTGTGGGGACCAAGACGTTCACGCCTATCCAGGAGTCCCTCGGCAAGAAGTGGACTTTTATCATCGCTGCCTGCTGCGGGGTGGCTGGTGTTTTAGTGGCCTTCTTCTTCATTCCTCACTTGAGAGAGGATGATTTATTGGAAGAGGACATTAAGTTTAAGAACTACTTACTTGACAATGGCTGGACCGGTACTTTCGGTAACGGGGAGGCTGTTGACATGGACTTGGACGAGGAGGAAAGCGTTCGGTCCAAGGATTCCAATTTTTAGTGCTAGGTGATTTATAGAGTAATCAATACGGTGAGTGCATTCGCGTAATTTCTAATGACGAACGAGGATATTGCTGATACGTACAAGCAGCTCAGCGAGGCGGAGCTGCAGGCCGATAAGTTGGAGAAGATGTTGGACGAGTTGGACGAGAAGATGGATTCGATTCTTGCCGATGCCGAGAAGATCGGCGAGAAGGACGAGGAGGATAAAGTAGAGAAGGAAGAGTAATAAGGGAAGAGTAGAGTAATAAATATGGACGCAGAAGTTTGTGGAGTAAAGATGAGTTCGTAGAGTAAAGATGAGTTCGTAGAGTAATAAAGGTGAGTCCGAAGAGTAATAAAGGTGAGTCCGTAGAGTAATCAAGGTGAGTTCGTAGAGTAATAAAACAGAATAGTCTGTAGAGAAAGTCTGTAGAGAAAAGTCGAGTTCGAGAATACGAAGAAGCGGACACTGGTAATAAGGAGGGAGTCGTAAGATTAACTAACTTGCTGACTGGGGACTAAACTGCTGGCCTTGACAAACTCAGGCTCGTCGGTCTTCTCAAACGGGTTCTTGGGATACCTCGGGTTCACGACGTACTCCTTGTTCAACTCAGCAATGCCCACCTTGGCCAGGGCCCCGCCTACGAGCCACCACTTGTCCCGGTCGGACGACGGAGCAGGAAGATTGTTGTCGAGGTCCACCAAGTACGACAAATTACTGTTGTTGAGAAACAAGTCGTTGATCTCGCCAAAGTTCTTGGTGTAGGTGTGGTAGATTTCGGTGCTCAAGCTCTTCTTGACCGACTCGTTCTCGATGTTGATGCTGATACTGAACCCCGCAATCACCGGCCGGTGGTCTGAAAAGATAATGTCCTCTACGCAGTCGTAGAAGTGGGGCTTGATCAAGTTGCTACGACTCATGTAGAGGATCCGATCGGTCCATGCGGGAATCCGCTGCTTCTCGCCCGTGTCGTACTCCCTCGAGTTGTTGTCGAACTTGTACGTGGGCACAAACTTGATCTCCTGCTCGTCAAAGAACGGGAAGCTCTCGCCGCTAGCCATCTGGAGATTCAACTGGTCAAACTCAAAGAGCCTGGCGAAATCCGCCTGCCCCACGAGATGTTTGGTCTGCTCATTCGACAAGTTGATTCGGAAATTCAAGTCACCGAGCCACACCACCACGTCGTGGTCCTTGAGGTGCCGGTTCCGGCTGAATTTGACCCCCTTCGAGATAATCTTGTAGTCGTGGTGTCTCTCCACCGTATTGGACAACCCAGCTGCCAAATGAGAGGTGACAAAACACAACTCGGTGCTCTCGTACGTGAACCGCACGGCGATACCACCCTTGTTGGCACTAACGCCTCGGAAACCAGTCTTCTTGAAACTACTCTCCACCTGCGAGATCTTGGCGATCTCCTCCTGCTTGATGAAGATGAACAGCGAGAGCCCGCCTAGCTGCCCGCTCCATAGCGACACGTACTTAGTCTCCCCAGGACTGAACTCGTTCAAATGCCACTTGATATGGCTCTCCCAGAACTTTCGGTTCTCCGAGTCAACATTCACCATTTTACTGGCACTCAACTCAATGATCTCCTGGATCCCAATGAATACCAAATCGTAACTGGTGTTTGGCCGACCGGGCGGGAAGAGCCAGTCCTTGATGTCCCCCTTGTAGATGGTCCCGTTAACGTTGAACGTCAGCGCAAAGAGGTTGATGTCTCGGCACGAGGTGTAGAGCTGAGATTTTTTTTGCAACTCCTTCATGATATAGTCGTGGATCGGGTTGTGTATCGTCACGCTCGTCTGGTCCTGCAATCGCCCGAGGAGCTTCAAAAGCGCTGCTTCGTTCACCCGGGGATCGATCACCGAGCCAAGATACTTCTTGCTGACTTTGCTCTTGATGTTTTTTTTAGTGGAGGTAGCACTCGATTTCCGTAATTTGGTAGAGTAGCTCTTGAGACTGGCCATGTTCCGGTTGACCACCTCGTCACACTCTTTCCAGAGGCCTGCGTGCTTGTTGAGCAAGTCGTCACTGGGGGCGAGACCGATATCTCTGAATGCCAACTCTATCACCTCCTGGCAGATAATTTTGGAGAGGAAGTTGGCCTTGCTGAGACTGTCGTAGGTGGTGATTCGAAACACCCCCAACTGTTTCCCCACGAACCGGCCGGACGTGTAGTCGTAGAACAACGCCCCGAGCTCGACCATGGGGTTCACGGCGAGCTCTACAAGATTGTACGGGTTGGCTCCGGAGTAGCCTCTCTTCTTGATGGTGGCAGTGCTCAAGGGCATATCTGTGTAGTTTAGCCGGTAGATAAATTTAGGTTCTGCCGACAACGTCAACTCGTTCCTCTCAGCCTTGGCCGTCTGGCGGTTGAAGTACTCGATATGCTTCAGCAAGGTATCGCCCAAGCTCGACTTGAAGTTTGTGCGGTCGGTGGGGATGGATCTGATGATGTGGACGTCGCCGAACTGGCCCATTAGCGTGTCCATGTGTCTTTTGAAGGCGTGGTGGCTTGTGTCGAACGATCTTGTGAAGGCGATGGTCTTCCCGCTGGCCCTGCCGAGCAACTTCTTGCGGGAGAAGTGGGATTCGACCTCCCAGAAGATTGGGACGTTCCCCTTTACGATTGTGTAGGCGTAGCAGAACGCCGGAGTGTAGATGACGATCTCCGACTCCTGGAAGTTGGAGACGGCACCCTTGTCGTCGCAGCCCCATTCGCCAAAGAGAGGCCCGTTCTTGATGCAGGACTGCTTGTTGATGAGGGTGATGAGGCCGTCGTTGGCCTCGTTGATCGATACGTTGACGGTTTTGGCGTAGCCTCTGGTGATAGTGACGAGGAAGCCCGAGCCGTCGAACATGCAGGTTTCGTCTGGGGTCAAACGATTGCGGAACTGGACCAATTCGGAGTTCATGAACTGGTTCCACGAGAACCGTTGGAAGTACGGCGAGTCGGCGAAGAGCCTGAACGAGTTGTCTGCGGAGTCGAATCCTCTCTCTTGGAGGTTCGACGTGACGTCAAAGTCCGTGGAGTAGAAGAAGTCTCCGTCGCAGAGGAACCGCCGCACAGAGGCTGCCGGGTACTCTGACTGCAGTTCGTGCCGGGGGTCCGGGTTGGGTAAGAAATTATCAAATTCATCGGTATTTAGGCAGTAGAAATCAACGGCCTCGATCACCGAGATGTTTTCTCCGATTTTAGGGGTCGCCACCACACGGGACTTGGATATGAATGTAAGGAATATGTTACCCTTGACGTTGAAGAGCCCCAAGAGGCCCAAGAGGCCGGCAGCGGGGGTTACCTCCGAGAACTTGGACACATCCACGAGCTCTAGCTTGACGAACTCCACGATAACTTTTAGGTTTTGCAGGGCGAGCGACGCCGGTTTTTGAAGCGAGTGGTGGTGCTCTCGCTTGTAAGTGACGGCTGGGTGGCGGACGATCAACGCACAGCCGTCCAGGACCACCACGAGGGTTCTTGGTCGTTCGTTAAGGTATAGCTTCATTGCTGATATTCGCGATCTCTGTGCAGTACAAGAGGGCGTAGCAGGCGACGCAGCGACACGGCAGCAGACTCAGCACAGCGTGGAACAGACGGTACGATGTACAGTACGATAGACAGTACGATGTAGATTACGGTATACAGTACGATAGACAGTAGACAGAGATCAGACAGTACAGAGTAGGAGAAGATTCTGATGGTTATGCAGGCGTGACTACCTGCAGGTCAAACTCTACGCTGGGTGTAGGGAGGCGTATACTACCTAGTGTCTACGACGCAAATGTATAAAGGGGCTAGTCCCGCTTCTTACCCTTCTTGATATGGTGCTCAGGGATCCAGGACGAGTCGTACTTACCGGCTGGCTCTGGCGAAGCAGCGGAGGGAGCCTTTTTAGCGGACTTCTTAGGGGCCACGCCCAAGTACTGCTTGCCGTAGCTCTCGTACAAGAAGTACCCGAAGGCTGCCACCGACGCCAACAACACGACCTCCAACAAAAGCAACTGGGGGTTCAAAAGCGACACGGCGTGGTCGGCCACTGTGGCCAACTGGTGTCTGGGGGACACGGTCAAGAACTCGTCGCCGCGGGTGATGTACACCACGGGGGCCAACACATAGCTCTCCGGGTACAAGTTCAAGTTGATCACCTGCTTGAACAGCTGGCTCTGGCCTGGCTGCAAAATAATGGGTCCCACCTGGCCAGCCGTGATGTTGGTGTTGAGTTCGAGGGTCTTGGGGTCGAGGAACGAGCCTCCGACCCCGATGATGGCGACCTGGGCGTCTTCATCGTTCGACACGGCGTACGTCAACGTGATGGAGTCTCCGTTGAACAACTCCACCACGTCGGTGGAGGCCGCACCGGGACGCTCGTCGATGGCATAGTCGAGCTGGAGCTTGAGCTGGTGGTCGGCGTCGCCGTCGACGCGGATGCCGGTGGAGACCGGGGCATCGGCAGCTGCTGCGATTGAGGCAAACGACACAAGGCCGGCAAGGACTGAAAAGATCTTCATGACAGCTGGAGTTTGAAGTGAAATATTTGGACGATTTTTCGCGAGCCACTGAACAGCGGGGCAGAACCAGTTGAGCCGCAGCCACGGTCAAGTGTGTGAGCGTCAGCTGGAGCTGCGTGCTGACAGGTGCCAGCAGTTCAGAGGCTGAATGGCGAAGATGGGCAGAAACGTTGTATCTACTGGGCCGGGAGTGGGTCGTGTCCCAACCACTCTTACTACCTGAAAAACTTCTGAGCGAGACCTCATCACCAATGCTAGCACGGCTCTCACGAAGCAGACGGGGCTTCCGCTCGTCAGCCCGGCAGGGCTTCCACATCGTCGACAGCGTCCGAGAGCGAAGGAAAAATAAAAAGGGCACTCGGGTCCCCAGGTCGTACGACTTGAAGATCGCTGAGCACCAAACGGCTCGGTACCAGCAGAGACTCACCACCGACACCGACAGATTCACCGCCCGAAAGTCGTTGGCCGCAGCCTACCGCGAGCACCTCAAGGCCGTGGGAGCAAAGGATACAGCTGATCCAGTCGCTGCAGCCGACTACACCACCTCCGACTTCCACTATGCCCACCCGATCCAGCCCTGCGTCCTTGCTATCGTGCACGAGACGGTCCTCGCTCTCGTGGTAGAGCTAAACCTCCACCGTCACATGCTCCACGATATACCCGACTCGAGGATCCTCGCCAAGCACATCCCGTCGCTAGAACGCCTAGTGCCGTCGCTTATGGAGAAATCCACCCAACGGCAGTTTGTGCAAGACCTCAGCTCGCTCCCCAGCTTGGCAGACCTCCAGCAATCACGGCTCATTTACGACCACTACCGGCTCGGCAACTACCTCAACTACGAGGACGGCCCGGTATCTCGCTTCGTCAGTGGGTTCAGCAACGGCTACCCTCTGAAGCACGAGAGCAGCGACCTCGTTCCCGAAATCAACAGCATATTCGAATCCACGGCCCCTGATAGCCTCTCCCGCATAAACACCATGTTCGCCGTGGTTGCAAAACTAGTGGCTGCAAAAGCTCCCCCGTCCATGCAAGTGTTTCAGACACTTGCGGACAACCTTCATAAGCACAGTATGCTCGCGTACGAGTCGATTGTGTGGCGACACCTTGTTCCGGTCCGGTTCAGAGCCAGCAGCTTGTCGGGCGAGCCGCTACCGATGCTCACGGCGATGCTGTACCAGGAGCTCATCGAGCAAGAGCCAGGGCTTTTGGTGTCGCTCTTCAGATTCTACGATGCCACCGGCGAGAGCAGCGTTCTTGAGAAGCTATTGTCGTACTTGAAGTTTGAAGAGGTGATCGACTTGGAGCGGATATTCAGTCGGTCGATTTACGCTGGTCTTATATCGAAGTCTCGGTTCCTGAGGGACAGCACGCTTGCGAGCACGTTTACCGTCACGTACAAGCGCAATGGGCCGATGCTCCTCCCGAGAGAGAGTTTGTATGAGATTTTGGATATCTGTTTGCGTCACGGGATGATGCAGTATGTGGATATGGTGGTGAATAAGTTGATGTTTCAGAGCATCGGGGAAGACGTACTTCTTGCGTTCAACGGGGACAATGATTTCAAGTTTGTTATAGATGACGATCATGTCGACCGAATTTTAATCCAGTTGCTCACGAAGCCGTTGGTTGTTCTCTTGTTGAGAGCCGTTAAGCAGGCTGACGATCTTGGGCGACTCATGTGGCTTCTCCCGAACTTTGATGTTTATGTGAGGCACTGTCTCGAGCAGGAGCCTGATATCCCGGTGCGGTTGCAGGAGTATGTCAGTGCCGAGGAGGTGAGTGCCGAGATGGTGGCCCGAGATGCGGCGTCTGGCTTGAGTGTGGAGGTTGTGGGGCAGATGTTTGAGTGTTTAAAGACGCTTGGGGTTGATGGGAAGCTCATGAGCTACGAACAGATTTTAGGGGTGAGTATGGAAGGTTTGAGCAGGCTAAGTAGAGTGAGCATAGAGTATAGGTAGAGTAATGCACGCGTAATGAGGGGGTGAGTCCCCAGAGGTTCTAGTGTATCTCATCTCATCGCGCAAAGGAATTTTTCAATGAAGTTTATCACGACCAACTTTGTCAAGTGTGCCATCCGGGGGTGTTCCGCTTCGGACGAGGCGTTCCCGTTGAAGTACGAGGAGTGTGAAGTTGTGCTCGACGAGCTGCAGGAGTTTGACGCAGAGTTTATCGTTCATATGCTCGAGAAGCTTGAGTGGAGTGCGGTGGTGCTGGTAGCCAGCGACTTGGGCAAGCACGATTTGCCGGCCGTGAAGCCGCAGGGGTTGGATCCGATCATGGAGGAGGATGCGGTGGTGTTGCGGGACTTGCACAGCTTGTTGGTGCAGAGCAGTATTGTGGAAGGGCGTATGGTGTGTCGTAACTGTGGGCATGTTTATCACATCAAGAATCTGATTGCTAATTTTTTGTTACCTCCTCATTTGGCCCAGTAGGAGAGAAACGCTGGATCCGGCGACGTGGAGACGTGGAGGAGACACGAGAAGAGACACTAGGCGACAGTCACCCATAGAGAGACTGCGAGTTGGCGTAGGAAGTCAGCTAGGTAATGCCTGCTAGAGCAGAGTAAGAAGTGTACAGAATATACAACTACATGATTGACGTAGAGTAACGGGATGGCCAAGAGGCTGGAAGTGAAGCTGGAGGTGAAGCTGGAAATGGAGCTGGAAATGGGGCCGGCACGACTCGAGATAGGCAGATGCGACAGATGATGGCATCGATGAGGCCGATGAGGCCAGCGCGGGTCGACCCGCGGTACCGCGAGGCGGGGCCGGCGCAGTAGTGCGGCGCAGCGCCTGCTGAAGATCGCGATTCAGCAATGTTCACCACCAATATGCTAAAACCACCAGTGGTTATGGAGGACGGAGACAACAGCGGGACGCACTCGACGGTTCTGCCGTCGCACGGGAGAGCCAAGAGCCGGTCTCGGCTGATCTCGATCTCCAAGCTCCTAAATCTCAAACCAGACGACGACGAGCCACCCCGAATCCGCAGCTTCTTCAAGCTATCGCTGCCGTTGCGGCACGAGCGAACCGCCAGCGGCACCATCACGCCCGAGAGTGGCCACGACCCCCAGGACTTGGGCGACTTGGGCGACTTGGGCGACTTGCAGTTGACAGAGGAGGCCACACCCGGCATGGTACGCCGGTTCGGACGCTGGCCAGGCAGGCTGCCCAGCAGCGTGAACGGGAACGGGCATGCTGTGAACGGGAGTGGCGTGAACGGGAGCGGCAGTGCTTCCAGCTTCGTGCGGGGCGACGTGACGGTGTCGCTTCGGCACAACGACTCGGTGCTCCTGGTGAACGAGGACGTACGGCTCCCGCCCAAGAGCTACCAGACCGACGACACGGGGCGGTTGGCGCCGCCGCAGCCGCAGTACGCAAGCCTACAGCCCCCTGCCGGACCAGGAGGCGGCAGCAGTGCCGGCAGCACCACCAGCAGCGCCAGCAGCGCCAGCGGGCCCCTCAAGACGCTCCGGCGAGTAGCGTCTGCTCCGCTCGTGAACCTCCTCAAGGCCGAGCCGAAACCGGCGCCGCTGCCAGAGTTCGACCTCTCGAAGCACATCGGCGAGATCACCATCTCCCGCCGCCGGGCCGCCACCCAGGGCCGCATGTACTCGAAGCTGCTGACCCGCGTCACCGACGTGCAAGTGGGGCCCGAGTCGTTCGAGAAAATCAAGCTCTTGGGCAAGGGCGACGTGGGCAAAGTGTACCTCGTGAAGGAAAAGGCCACCACGCGGCTCTACGCCATGAAGGTGTTGAACAAGCAGGAGATGATCGAGCGGAACAAAATCAAGCGAGTGTTGACGGAGCAGGAGATCTTGCGCACCAGCAACCACCCGTTCATCATCACGTTGCACCACTCGTTCCAGAGCGAGGAGTACCTCTACTTGTGCATGGAGTACTGCATGGGCGGCGAGTTCTTCCGGGCCCTCCAAACGCGAGAGAACCGCTGCATCAGCGAGCTGGACGCCCGCTTCTACGCCCTGGAAGTGGTGGCAGCCCTCGAGTACTTGCACCTCAACGGGTTCATCTACCGCGACTTGAAGCCGGAAAACATCTTGCTCCACCAGTCGGGCCACATCATGCTCTCGGACTTTGACTTGAGCAAGCAGACCGACTTGAACCAGAACCCCGTCATGAACGACTCGAAGTTGGACACCAAAAGCTGCATCGAGGGCTTCCGCACCAACTCGTTCGTCGGCACGGAGGAGTACATCGCCCCCGAGGTCATCCGCGGCAAGGGCCACACCTCGCTCGTGGACTGGTGGACGTTGGGGATCTTTGTGTACGAGATGTTGTACGGCACAACCCCCTTCAAGGGCAAAGACCGCAAGCGCACCTTCTCCAACATCTTGAAGAAAGACGTCAAGTTCCCGGACTCAAAACACACCGGGAACGGCAGCGTCAGCAGCAGCACCAAGAGCTTGATCAAAAAGCTCTTGATCAAGGACGAAAATAAGCGGTTGGGCAGCAAAAACGGCTCCACCGATATAAAGACTCACCCGTTCTTCAAAACCACCACCTGGGCCCTCTTGCGCAACACCCAGCCTCCGATGATCCCGGTGTTGAACAAGAGCCTGGGGGCCGTGAAAAAGATTGAAAAAGAGTTTGAGGCCGGCAAGAGCAGCTCGCCCACCCCGGCAGCGGCTGGTAGCGAAAACCCGTCGTCTGACGCCCTCAACAGCGCCGACCCGTTCCACAGCTTCAACTCGATCTCGTTGTTCTACAGCGACCCGGGCGACGAAGAAAAGGCAAACGGCCAGTACTTTAACGACCACTCGGTTTACTCCAGTGTCTACTACACGATGACGAGCAGCCCTAAAAAGGGATTCCTCAGATAGTTGTATAGTAAAAACATTATTGTATCGCATCTAGTATCTCGTTTTCATGACCTCTAACCTACCAGCCGTCCTTGTCGTGACTCCTAATGTCTAATGTATTGTCTTTTCTATAAACCAATCATATCAATTCATAACTATCGTATATACTAGCAGCTAGCAGCTGACCAAGTCAACAACTGCCAACTTAACCTCAGCACACTGCTCGGCAACATTCTCATCGTACAAGTTGTAGAAGTCACCTGAGTGACACTGGAAGAAGGTGTTGTTGTTCCCCAAGGATAAGTAACCGTCTTCAATAGACCACCCAGCAGCGTAGATAGAACCAGCTTGTGGAGGTGGACCATCGAACTGGAACTGCCTGTTGGCAACAATAGCACCGATTCTTCCGTTGGAGTCAGTTAACACAGAGTCCTTCAAAGTCATTGACAAAGAGTTGGAGCTAGAACACGTTTGCAACTTACCGCTTCCCTGCTTCTGGAGTTGTCCGTCGTTGATTTGGTCAACGTCTGTGCTGTTTTGGTTTTGAATTTGTCCGTCTCCGATTTGGTTGACCACAGAAGCGGTTGGCTCAGGGTTTTGCTGGTTTTGAATTTGACCATCACCGATTTGATTAACCACAGAGGCAGTTGTTTGAGGGCTCTGCTGGTTTTGGATTTGTCCATCGCCGATCTGGTTAACAACAGAAGCGGTTGGCTGGTTCTGGATCTGGCCGTCACCAATTTGGTTGACAACCTTCGTCACGGATGGCACTGCATCAGAAGTGGCAGTTGGGTTTTGAATTTGTCCGTCTCCAATCTGTTGGACTTCTCTCTTGGCAGCAGAGGTTATGGTTTCAATTTGAATACCAAATTTTTGGCTGTAATCAGTGGTACCAGTTGGCTTTGCTTCTGGCGTCAAAGAAGACCAGTTGTCAGCAGGAACGTAAGCAGCAGTAGCCACAGCAAGCATGTATAAGAATGGCAACATTGTAATATTTCAGGTTTTGATTGTTAACTGTTTAGTTTGAATGAATCTAAAGAATACTTCGAGATCAACGGGGGATCAGAGCCTTTTTATAGCCGAACATCCATAAACAGATGGCTTGGTAAATTCGAAGGAATCGAAGAAGGCACGAAGGGGGAACAATGGAAAGGGCCAGCATTGTTAAGGGCAACAAAGCAACATGCTCTGTTGTGACGCATTATATAAATAGAACCGTAAACATAAACCTGGGGAAGCGAAGGCTGGCTTTGGCTGCGAAAACACGAGGCTGGCTGATTCGATGGCTGGCTAAGCGAGGCTCGATGACGTCGTGGGCACACCGATAGCGACACAGAAAGTCGCACTAAACCGAAATGTCGTTACACCCCCACCACTTAAGTCGCATGAAGCCGGCGAATGTTCGTGCCGATTGTAATAAATGTTCGTGCTGATTGTAATAAATGTCGTTCCAACAGTCTGATGAAATTGCGGGTTAAGGCTTTTTTGTCTCGGAGATATTCCGAAGGACAAGCCTGGAAAACTGTCCAGCCCAAATCTTGTCAGTGCTCAGTAAATACGGTAATGAAACTGTCAACGCATCCTGTCTTAGTTATATTGGCTGGAACTGCTGGAATCTTGCATCCCGTGCATTAGCATTAATTGGTATAACTATAGCAGCCATCTGGTATGTCAGTGGATGGGGGGAGAGATGCTCAAAATGAAATATCAGTTCAGCAAAAGCTTAGCAGGTATGATATATTGACCCATGATGATAAATGTTCTATCCAGGCTCGATGGCTGAATTTTCAGTTATAAGTACGTGGCCTCATAATGCTAAACTACACAACTCCAACTCTGGCGATCAGTGGGCGTGTTGCGTAGCAGTACGACATCCCAAAGCAGCAGTTCGATACTATCTGTCGTAGCGTCACGGACGGGGATTACGTGGTTGCCCCCTGTCACTGAGAATGACGGGAGCTACACGTGACGAAAGTATCAATGGCGTATTTAGCGACGACTTGCATTAGCAGATCATTACGTAGAAGGGGTGGGTTCCATTATTATGAATTGAGGGTCTGCAAGTAAATGACTGGTGACTGAAGTGGCTTAACTGTTGACCCATAGAAACAATTGTAGTTGTTTTACGAGTACGTTGCATGCGTACATAGGTAGCGATAGTTTAGTGTGCATTTAATATGACAATAGCATCCCACAAGCCTACACTAATTCATACTTGTAAACTTTATAATCTTACTAAGCAACAAGCTATTTTCCATTGGCCTTCAAAATTAACAAATCTAATGACGTTTCTTGAATGTCGTTCAAGAAAGCTTCATAGGGCAAAATAAAAAATTGACATGCAACTTGCTGGAACTGATTGGAGTGAAATTGGCTCGATTTCAAATCTATCATTGGATCGACTTGGCCCAGTATCGAAAGTAGGCGATAGCGCCACCGGTGAAATTGATTTCGAATAACTTGATACGATGCACGTGAGACCCAAGTCGTAAATATGAACTCGCATACATCTCACAATAGGCTGTGACAGTCAGTACGGATGAAACCAGTAAATATCAATAGGAAGAATCACAGGGCCGAAACACAATAGCCATTGTGTGATTCTTTCCCGAACAGGCAGGGTTAAAAAGTCCGCGATTCGTACAGTTGGTACGGGGGAACATATGGTGGGGGAGGCATGCTATTCTCTGGCGCTCAGCAAATGAGCAATTAAATGTACCTATTGACGATTCTAGATATATAATGTGATGAGATACTTTATATAATTATAGCTCTGTAACTAGTCAAGCATTCTCTGCGCTACTCCCACACCCCCTGGCATGTAGGCTTCGACGCCGATCAGCCCCATTGCGTGATTTCCTTTGACTTGTTTACAAACGAATCCAGACAATAAGCCCCCACGATGACCCAGGAGTATTCGTCTGGGCTGGGTGATGGGTAAATCTCAAGTGAAGATATGCAGGATCGGCTATTCATCATGTACCCGCCCAGAACACCGGCTAATTTTAGGAAACAGAAGGCTCAGCACCCACTTTTGGGACCCATACAGATACGCTGGTCTCTTGCCGGTTACTGGTTGGACCTGGTCTGCCAGCAGACGATGCGGCTCGCAGTGGATCTGCACATTATCCCGGAGGATCTCTCTATTTAAGCCTCGTACAGATCACCAGTTATAATGCAATTAACACCAAATAGAATGCACACTTGTGCTAACTGAATGTCGCAATCTCAAAACCTAAAATTCGCCCGTGAGTGCATTCAATTCGGTATCTATTGAGAGTAAAGTACTAGACTAGATTTGAGTAATTCGTGTGCTACTTCAATAAAATTCACGGATAGTACTTAAATGAGCTTCAATACTGTTTTGAAAAATTGTGTATTAAATTGTGTATTCACTATTTTTTAAAAACAGTTTATTTGGTGTCAACTGCACAGCGCTCGATGGAATGCTGCCCCTGTATAAACAGGATATCGCACTTGTCTGTCTGTGTAGCTCTCTCACAAGAGCACACAGGAGGAGATGTACTACTCATTGGGAGGCACCAATCATAAAGTGAAACAATGAATAAACCTTATTTCGGAAATGGGGTATCCCTTTGTGTAAACTGGTAATGTATTTATGCATTTCTAGCTTTACTCTGTTTCAACAAACGGCCGAAACCGATGGATGTGTTGAAACGCAAAGCATTCTACTGGTGTGATGCACTGAAAATAGGTTGTAGTGGAAGATAAAAGAAAGCAACAAGAGGGCGTCGTAAGCATACGCTAGCGAAAGATACCTACTTTCCAGTTGCGGGCAAGACAGAGGGTTTATTAGATGGCCTAGAGGAGTTACACAATAGATGGCTCAAAATCAAACTTGATGTGCATAAGCTGGGTGATTAATCTTGTGGGCTTGTTTCGTAATCTGAAAGTTTGGAGGCATCTTGCGAGATAACGCGGTGGGAATTTCAGGACAAGTAATGAAAGGGATCTAGGCAGTTTCATAGAGAAAGTCAAACACTTGTGCTTGCTGAAACCAAGTCTGCTCCCCGATTTACCAGTTTATTTTGATTATATTATCTTTTAATAGCGATGAGTTGACCTATTGAAAGTTTGCTTGATACTAGTGTAAATGTATAGGAATTGCTAGTCGTTCCCAAGACCGCTTACAAGTTCCTGCTTTCCAACCCAAGTTCAATATAGTTGGGAGTTAGGAGAGTAAATTAAAGGGAAATCTTTTCCAGAGATAGTTAACCTTAGCATCGAAGGGCTGCAAATTGCATACCACCTTATATAAGAATTGATAATCAAAATTCCCCTTTCTCCTTGCCAAGGGGTTATAAATCACATGTAGGCAGCGTTAGCGACGACCTTAGCGACATAACTTAACCTGACCTGCTGATATTATGACGGATTCAAGAGGATATTTTTTGGTTTAGTTATGTGCATTCTTCCCTGCGTGTAATTCAATAAAATATTATTTTCTACTACCTTCACACTCTGGAGCGATAGCCACATTCGACCACATCTATTGGTACATATTTAATATATTCACACAACAATGTTTCAGTCGGTACCGTAAACTGTATATCACAAAGGAATGCATTGCAGCACTGTTGCCAAATTGATGCGGCCAAATGCAGCAAACAACCAATTTTGAGCGCTGGAAGATAGGAAGCCGAAACTGAGATCCAGTTAACACGATTCAATGTACCTCTCACATCCGGATGTCGCCAGTTCTAACTTCGCCTTGTGTAATTCGCCATCAGTGGAGTACAGCAAATTTTAACTTCCCTCCCCGACACCAGTTTACATAACTCTTTAACAGTTCTCCCGTCAGCAAGACAAGAGTTGATGTTAGTTATGTTCCCTAACTCGCAGTAATTTGCTGGGACGAATATAACTTTACTATCACGAATCGTACCAGCGATGCGACTACTCAAAATAGGAATTGACAAGCAATATAATGCATCAGAGTATGCGCTACTCTTGCGTCTATCAATTGGCTCTACCATACTCATTGCTCTGGACATGCTGTGCCGGCTTGGTGCGATACGCATGGATGTAGCAGAATGTAGCATGTAACTGGATCGAGTGGATTGATCAATTTGTCCTAGTTCGGAGACAGACCCTTTGATCAGCAGTCCACGTTAGCCGCACTTGCGTAATAGATCTGAAGCAATGTGGCCGATCATTTAGAAAATTGCTGGGATTTACATTTTACTCTTTTTGTGTCGTAGTTCTCCAGAAGTTCTGGCACCGAAGAGCCGACTGATGTCAAGTACCATAGGGGGGCTGCAACGCTCCAACCACCTTCTATTCGTCGACATCTTGGGCTCCCGAAATTTATACCCAAGTGCTTAATTGTTGAATTGGTTGAATCCGTGGGTAATTATGGACTCACACCTGCTGAACGCTTTGCGGTCTCTGAACACAAAAGAAGACTCAAGTTTGAATATGATGCTTCCCGAAACCCAAAGATAGCTCGCTTGAGGGGAGAATTGAAGTGAATGAAAATGCCCTTACGGTGGTGACACCACTCTTGCGAGGATAACTAGGCTGGTGAAAAGAAACTGCGACGTTGATACATTTGACTAGCCCTTAGTTTAGGTACCTAATGAAAATCTGGAGTACCCCCACGCTTTGCAAAGGTGTACTACCATTCGAGGGCTTCTTGCTCTTTTAAAGGAAAGCTTGATAGAATGGTTGGATTTCTATTGCTACAGTCCCCAAGAAGACCGCATAGAAAACTGCTTACGAAGCTTGGAGTTAAGGATATATCTTTTGATATTCGAATCGACAAGAATAAGCACTTTAATTCCACTGTTTCAGGCCATACTGACCCTTTGCGACAAATCTGGGACCTGGAGGGATAGATTCGTCCTGTAACTCTCAGTAGTATCGGAACTATTTTGGCATTACGAGAAGTGGGTGTAACAATCGTCTTACAGCACTATGGAATGCCCCAAGACGTTGGCCGTGAACGTGGAATCAAATTGGTTTTCTTCCTCGTTGGATTCGTCTCTCCGGGAACCGGAGATCGGCTTACAAACATCGAAAATATAACTATACCAGAAGAGATTCGTTCCATTAAAGCTCGTTGTAATGATTCTTGGATAGGTCACCTTGACGGCAATGTTGAGCTTGTCAAAGTATGGTGCATATCAAGATCTTACTTCAGATTTGGAAGATTTCCTACGTGTTGATATCCCATCCTTAAATGCGGCGCTTGATTTCTTTGGAATTGTCTACACCAAAGAGGATGACAAAGACCAAAAAATGAGGAAGATCTGTAGGTTTCTTGGATTACAATTCTTCGATTATTAGTGATATGTTTAATAAAATACATTAAAATTTGGCTTAATCCTGCTTGCAAATATGCTTACATAATGAGGGAATTGACCACATTAAATCCGGAGAGAGAAGTATGTGCGTTGCTTTTCGAAGCCAGTGCCTGACAAATTCAATTACACCCATCGGATATAAAGCTATTAACTCCGTACACGTATGATAGATATATAAATGCTGCAAGCAATATGTGCTTTTCAGTTGCCATAAAAGTCCATTCTCAAGACTTTTAAATATAATGTCTACATACTTAATTACTGGCGTCAACAGAGGCATTGGATTGGCCCTCCTCAAAAAAGCAGTTTCTAAATCAAAAAACCTAGTTATTGGAACTGTTAGAAGTACTGCCAAAGCTGAAGAGGTGTATAAGTTAGGTTTCAAAAATGTCAAGCTCAGTATCATCGACATGGGAGCATCCGAAGAAGAGTTCAAGGCTGCCTTCAAGGACCTCGAAGCTTGGACACCGAATGGGATAGATGTTGTTATTCCCAACGCTGGTATAACCTCGGAACACTTCGCCGTCCCTATCAGAGATCACCCTGTTGAAGAATTCGTGAATTTGTTTGGCATCAACTTCTTAGGATCTCTCAAGTTCTACAAAGCCATCTACGACAGATTAGAAAAAAATGGCAGGCCTCTCAAGATTGTATTCATATCCACTATTGCAAGTAGCATCACTGATGTGAGAATGCCTACCGGAAGCTATGCTACTAGTAAGGCAGCTCTCAACGCTCTTATCAAGCAGATTTCCATTGAAAGAAAGAGCAAGAATGATATTGTCGTTCCAATCCACCCAGGTCTTGTTGATACTGACATCCTTCCGGAAAGTTTCGATACTACATCTCTTCCATTGATCACGCCCACCGAAAGTGCAGATAGAATTTTTAAGCTCATTGATGGCTTAACTATCGCAAAGTCCGGACGGTTCTGGAGTTACGACGGGTCTGAAATTAGATACTAAAAGTGTTAAAGGGCTCTCTGGGCAATAATTGCAGCAATTTGGTTGCACTAAACATTATTATAATTATGGATTAGAATTATGTAGTAAATGAAAAATTCTAGATTTCATAGAAAAGTATGTAGATCACTGGCGACAATTACTAGATCCAAACTAGGCTGCTCTTTGGTTGTACAAATCTGCCAATTTCTTGGTACCCCATTTTCCGATTTATGAAGCAGTTGCCTCTGTGCTCCATGCGAGCATCTGCAGATGATTAACCTGAATCTGAATATCACTAGCATGTACTGAACCGCAAGTTCTTTATTGTATTTCAAGTAGGCTGGAAACTTATCCAGTATTTCGTCGTCACTTCAGTTGTAGTTCGTTGGTATCCTTTTCATCATCCTACCGGAAAGCTCAGTAGTAAATTTGGGACTCTTGACTAAGAACAGCGACCAGGCCTTAGCGAGTGAATCTGCGTCAAAAAGTGGCCAAAGGGTTCAGGAAGCAGCCGAAAGCATGGTAATCATCAAATCTAGACACATTTTGAAGGCTTCAAGATGAAAACCTAGTCGAGTTGTGAGGTGAGTAAATATTGAATCATCATCTCTGGTACAATCGTAGTTTGCTTCTAAAAAGAAATTCCACTGTATCTAAAGATGCCACTTTCACCATTCCAGAGATAGCTCCAAATTAAAGCACCTACAATAGTGAAAGGACTAGCACGATGAAAAGAGAGTACATTTAACTTTAGAAGTCTATGAAAAGGATTACCAATGGTTAAGCCGCCAAAGAGCCACAGAGTACAGCTATTATATGCCGTAACATATATGCTTTTGTGTTCATCAACTACTTTGCGTTTGGCTCTGGAAGAGGCTTCTTCATTCCCCGAATCATTATATTCCTTTACTCATTTCTCACGACTAAGAACCCAGGGATATATCAGCAAAAAGCCTCCTATATTGAAGAGAGTAATTACGGTATAGTATTGACGAATTATCATCACTGTTTCGTTGTGTGTCTCTCACAAATAATTGGTTCAGATCATGTCTACTGGTTCGCTCAATTGCTCAGTAATTGGACAACTTGGGCAATCAAATTCCTGCCAACATCGTCAGCAACTGGCTCTTTTATCATTGACAAGGTCGCTGTCACCATCATCAAATACAAGTGTAAACTATGGAGAGGGCTATCACATCCGAATTCGCACCAACTCACCGAAATTTAGGTCGAAGAGTAGCCAAGAATGGTGGGACTTTTGTGCCACCGATCCGATAATACTTCGACTGATAGGAATCGGGTTTCTCGGACAAGAATATACGCTTTTGCCAACCTCTTACTTTACCACTAATAAATTCCTTGATGAAAGGTTACCTTCAACTATTGTCTACGAATAATCAAATGTCAAGTGATGGAGTTATGTCTATCAGCCTACGAATTTTAAGGGGGCGAATTCAATCGATCCCAGTACGAATCCAAAATGTCGCCACGACATAATATTGGTGTTGGAGGTGCGAATCGCCCTGGGATGTACTGTACAAGACATGCGAGATCCTTATAATACGGGTGTGTAATTGGTGCTACAAACACGATTCTTCATGCCCCGCAAGGGTTTTGGTCCATGCTACAGGGTCAGAGTTTATTTTCATTTAATTTCATTTATTCCCGTTTCAGCTTTGTTTTCTTCTTTGTTCTCTTATATTGAGCCCATTCTTACTATATGCGTATACGCTTGGGGTAAAGCTTGTGACCTAGTACATGGTACAGAGGTAATTCTAATCCCCTTGTATGAGGCACTCTAGACCGTGTTTGTATCATATGGAGGCTAACTTCCGCAATTCCGCTTCCACCATCATTTATTTTTTACGAAATGTTCGTAATCTATTTTTCTATATATATCAGTCATTCCCAAATATTTTGCGGTATGCCCTTTGAGGTCTAAAATTTATTGTCCACCAATGGATGTCTAACTTGTTCAAAAAGCAAGCCACATCTGAAGAAGAAATGTCTACCGTTGTTCTGACGTCGAACACCGGCCAGACAGCTACATTTAATTTCAATCAATATAACTATAACTATGAATATTACGACGAAGATCTGTATTCCCAAGCTCCTCCTCCTCAACAGCTATACCCGATCCAAGCCCCTTCGTCACAGATAACCGGGGGACCTATACCAGCACAAGCTTCGCAACTACAGACCCCCATGCCTCAGATACAAACCCCCATGCCTCAAATACAGACACCAATACTGCAAGTACAGACACAAATACCTCAATTACAGACACAACTCCTCCAATCACTACCCCAGCTACTGACACAAAACCAGGCGCCCCAAGGCTTTCTACCTAATCAACCACCACCACCAAATCAAGGCTTTTACCAATTGTCGAGCCAACATAATCAACTACCTTTGCAAAGCCCCCCAAACCACCATCTTCATTCTCCAACCAATAATCAATCCCACCCTCAAATCCCCCAAATTTCCCAAATCCTGCCTCAGGCTGCTCTACAAACCCCCCAGGGGTCTCTTCCGCAGCTTGCATTTCTGCCGTCTTATCCATCCTACCACAGCCCCACCCACGGCAACTCTCACAGTGACATTTTCCACCAGGGCACCCCCATACACCCACATGAGCTACCGCCAATCCTCCCCGTTCCAGATGTGGAAAACAGTGCAACTACTGGTCAAAATCAGCCCCAAACCTTAACACCACAGTTCCCTGTTCCCTCTCATCCTCACCCGTACTTGTTTCAACCGCAGTACCCGCCTCTTTTACAGCATCCTATCAATAAAAGACGTCGCTATACCACTTCTAGCTCTACGATGCTGCCGCAAACAGCTGCCAGAAATCGATGCGGCATTTGCTACAAGCAGTTCAAAAGGCCATCTTCGCTACAGACTCATATGTATAGCCACACGGGTGAAAAGCTCTTTAGGTGCCCCTGGGAAGACTGCGGTAAGTTGTTCTCGGTAAAGAGTAATATGACGAGGCATTATAAGCTTCACAGGCGGGAGAAGTTAAGCATGTCCTCAGATGGGTCGAATCTGACGTTGTAATATAGTATATAGAGTAATTAAGATAGGTGGGAATTTAATAAAACTAGTAAAGAGACATTCATTATTTCATCTACCTGCGGTTCACTTAGGTGAACTGAGGCTCATAATTCCACATAGCACCACCCATGACTAACACACCAGGAAACTTTACATTCCACTAACAAGCCGTAATATGCCTTTTTGCAGCAATCCAAATCTGAAATTTTTAAACATAGATCGACACAATTAATTCTAATTGGTAACTATCTCGTGGTTTTCACATCGCTTCCTGTAATATCAGGGTTCTTATTTGGACCCTCTCTTAGACTCACGACATTAAAACTTTAACCTTCCAGGCTGATTGCGGGGAAAGCCTATCAGTTGCAGAACCACAACTCAAGAGACTGGTATTTCCAAAAACAGTTGACCTGTTCAAGCTGGCAAAATATTTCTGATGCACGACGTTTCAGCCTTAATAATATTACTGGTTCCGGACTTTTCAATGGATGAAGATTCATAAAACCTTTAAAACAAGGAGTACAGACCCAGGATCCCTGTTATACAGAGTAGCAATGATAGAGTTTCCCGCAGGGGTGTGGTCTAGGCAAAAAGTGAACTACAGATACGACCACGATAAGCGTTCTCCTGTGCGGTTACACACAAACATGAGTTTTCAGGGTGTTCTCCATTCCACCAGTTTACCATCCACCAGTTTACCATCAGCTTTCACTGTCTTGAGCCCCTACATCTTTTAGCTCTATTCTACGAGGTCGACTCAATAGTAGTGGGTACACACTAGCGATGAAAGAACAGAGATAGAAGAGGCTTCACCAGATACAAGCAAAATTTGCATGAAAGCAGTCTGCTCAAGCTGCAAAGCGAGAGTGGCCCAAGCACTTCGTGCTTGCTTAGAGAGTTATACCTGGTTCGATTGGTGAAACTTGAGCCGAAGGAGTTTCACATTGACAAGAGTGTATCAGCCCTCCAGCACAGATACTGGGCCAATTTACTAGCAAACGTTGAATTGCTCTTGGTATGTACGCCTTGAGCTCTCAAGAACGATACAGCTAATATGCCAGGGAATGGACACAACAAAGCAGACATTGCGACCTGGTAGGGTGTAGAGCATAGTGCTATATAGAAGAAAGGCAATATAAACCCCACCTATTTGGGAAGAGACTGGGCATGCTAATTTCACGTTTCTGGTGATTACACTGTTGAATTCACCTACCAAGGGTATCACCGTTTGGCCACTACCTTGTGATTCGTTCTCAATTATCTTCTCCTCTGATACCATGTCACGTGAGAGACACCAATAAAAATCGGTTCGCATCCAATATTTCTATTATACTACAATGTTCAAGAGACTTTTTTCCACGAAAACCCCCTTCGTCCCGTTGACGGCTGATGGATTCACCCAGGCCATCGGGAACACTCCTCTTATCAAATTGCCCAAAATTTCGGCCAGAATTGGCAGAAATGTCTATGCTAAAGCAGAATTCATGAACCCAGGTGGTTCCATCAAAGATAGAGCTGCCTTGTACGTAATTAAGGACGCAGAGTCCAAATGCTTAATCCAGGCGGGCGGAACTGTTGTTGAGGGGACCGCTGGGAACACGGGAATTGGTTTGGCCCACGTTTGCAGGTCTAGGGGCTACAAGTGTGTGATTTACATGCCAAATACCCAGGCCCAGTCTAAGATCGATACGTTGAGGTTATTGGGGGCAGAGGTTTACCCGGTCCCTGCTGTTGCATTCGATAACCCCCAGAACTATAACCACCAGGCAAAGAGACACGCCGACAGCTTGCAAAATGCTGTGTGGACCAATCAGTTCGATAACACGGCCAATAGACAAGCGCATATTGAAACCACCGGACCAGAAATCTGGGCTCAATTGAATGGGAAAGTTGACGGGTTCACGTGCTCTACTGGTACCGGAGGGACTTTTGCCGGTGTCACCCGGTACCTCAAGGATGTTTCCAACGGTAAAACTCAGTGCTACCTCGCTGATCCTCCCGGGTCGGTTGTCCACTCGTATATCCAAAGCAAGGGCCAGGAAATTGCCAGAGGAGGCTCGTCTTTCACCGAAGGGATCGGCCAGGGCAGAATTACCGAGAACTTGAAGCCAGACATCGACATCATCGACAGCTCTTACAAGATCCCCGACGAAGAAAGTATTGAGATGTTGTACAGATTGTTGGACGAAGAGGGAATCTACGTAGGAGGAACTTCCGCCTTGAACGTAGTGGCTGCTGTGCGGTTAGCCCAGGAGTTACCTGAAGGGGCAAATGTCGTCACCGTCTTGGCCGACTCCTGTCACAAGTACAGTGACCGGATTTTCTCCAGAAAGTGGTTGGAGTCCAAGGGCTTGTACGACGCTATTCCCGAAGATTTGAAAAAGTACGCTAGCTTAGAGTAGGCACTGTATAGAAATTAACGCCGGAGTTTAGACCCAGTTAAGGCTGATACGCTCGGCAGATCAGCAGTTTGTAAACGTCTTCGACGCTGTCTACTCTACTACGTCTACTACTACTGAGCAGTGTTTTTGCAGCCTCGCTCGACACACCCGATCGGCAGGCCCCGCTTCTCTCGCCGCCGCAGGTCCAACGCCACAAGGCTCCGCCCCGCCATCACCGCTACCAGCCCGCCCCTGCTCGCCAGCTACCACCTCCACCGGCCACATTCCCCCACCACCACATTCCATCGCCACCACCACCTCAAGTCCAGCGCGACGTTTAGAAAATTTTTTCGTACCCACAGCACTATGGAACAGCAGATCAGCCAGGCAGTGCAGATAGCGTTGAGCAGAGACAGCGACACCAGTCTAAAGCAGCAGGCTATCGACTTCATCACACACATCAAGGCCACGAAAGACGGGTACGAGTCGTGCATCAACATTCTCCTAGCCAACGGCGAAATCAGTGACGAATTTAAGTTTTTCATCTTTCAGGTGGTGGAAGAAAACCTCGAGAACCTCAGCGAGCAGGAATTGTACGACCTCGACCAGAAGCTCTTTCTGTACATGAACCAGCTCGTGCTCGGCAAGAAGAACGAAACGGCTTTCATCAAAAACAAGTTTGCAACCGTATTGAGTAAGATCTTCTGCAAGAACTACTTGTCGGTGCACCCAAATGGCTTGAAAGCGTGGTTGACGTTCGTCAAGGAAAACGAATCGGAGCTCTCCCATGACTACTACCTCCGGTTCATGATCTGCGTGCACGACGAGATTGGCGACAAGCTTATCATGCGGAACAGCTACTTGAACGAGAGAAACCAGTACTTGAAAGATAAAATTAGAGTCGACGATATGAATGCGTTGATTGAAAGCTGGTTTAAGATCTTGGAAATCAGTTACGCCAACAACCACACCGGCAATATGAACAACAGCTTGGTGGTGATTGGCCTGTACGTAAACTGGATGGAAATCTCGCTCTTTATCAACAAGGCCTACTTGGAGCTCATCAACTCCGTCCTCATTAACAAACTCTCGGTGCAAGGCTGCCTCACCATGGCGGAAATAACCAGTAAAAAAATGAAACCAGAGAAAAAATTCGAGTTGTTGACGTTGCTAAACCTCTTTAATATCATTTCACACTTGGACTACTCCACGTTGGACTTGGACTTCTTGGAAAGCCTCGCCAAACTCGTCAACACCGTGGCGTGCGAGTTCTGCTACATCATCGAAACGTCCCCGAATATGACCCTGGAGATCATGACCCAGCTAATCAGCTACTGGAAGTTGATCTTCAACTTCTTGGCCCACGACTACGACGAAATCTCCTTGCAGGTGTTCCCCTTTGTCCAAATGTACTTGACCCTCAGCAAGAAAAACCCCACCTTGGTCATCAAGGAGTTGTACGAGACGTTATTGGACAAGATCATCATGAAGATGAAGTTCGACGGAGAAACCGACATCGACGACGAGGAAGGCGTGGAAGAGTTCAAAGAGTTTAGAAGTAAATTGAAAAACTTTCAGGATTCCATCGCTGGGTTGTTGCCTGATTTGTACTTGAACGCGTTGCCCATTGTCATAAGTGAATCTATCTTTGACGATAACAACAGTGCCAACTGGAACACTTTTGAGTTGGGCTTGTACGAACTCATCAGCTTCAACGACTCGATCAGAAACAACGTCATAAACTACCCCAAGGCCGAGATCGCCACCTCCAAGCCCATGGAGATCATTTCCAACTTCTTCATCAAATTGATCAACAACTTGTCTATCAACCGATTCAGCCACGAATTGAACCAGTTGAACTTGTTTGAAATCATCACGAGGATCTACAGCAGCTTGAGCAACGAGTTCAAGCTCAACGCCGAGTTCAATCTCAAGATCCTCGAGGTGTTCATCTCCAGCATCGGAATCTTCAACCCGAACGACAAGGTCAAGCTCAGGTGCTGGTACTTGTTTTTCAGATTCGTCAAGTCCATCAAGCCAAATTTGTTAAACAACGAGGGTTTCTTGGACCAGTTTATTTTAAACTTGAACACCAACTTGTTGGTGATCAAAGCCGAGTTGCCCACCAAAGACGACGAGCTGGATTTGGTCGAGTCGTCTAATTTCAATAACCAGTTGTACTTGTTCGAGTCCATTGGATTTTTGATTTCCATGTTCAATATCAGCGATGAGAGTAAACTCAAACTTGTCAATGCGGTGTTGCAGCCGATTTTCAGCGACTTGGAAGGCTTGCTCAAGTACAAGGACAAGCCTGCTAGCCAGAACCAAGAAATCCAGTTGGTGCATTTACAAATCCATCACGACTTAATGGCCATAGGTACTTTCTCGAGAGGCTATCACTACGAGAACAAACTCAAGTATTCCAATATTATCATCGAGAAGTTCCTCAACTGCTCGCAAGTGATTATTATTGTACTAGAGAACTTCAGTAAAGTGGAAATCATCCGGGAAGGGTCGAGGTTTGCCTTTGCAAGATTCATTCCGATTTTACAAGACAGCATCATCAATGAGTTGAACAAGTTAATCACCATCATTTTGTCGAGTAACTTGAAGACCACCGAGATGACAGACTTTATCGCATTTGTCAACCAGATCATCCACTCGTACCAGGACAACGAGAACATCTACAACTTGCTTAACAACTTGTTGACGCCGTTGTTCACCAAGGTGTTGGCTGCTGCCGATGAGTTGGATTCGGTCAACGTTTGCGAGTACCCTGCCTTGGCGAGAGACAAGATTTCGTTGAAGAAGATGATGCTCACCTCGGTTACGACGATTATTCAAAACCACCAGACCAGTTTGTTGATCACCGAGACCAACAAGTTGATTCTCCCCACTTTGATTGACAAGATATTTGCCATTTGTTACGACATCGAGGTTGAGGACCCCACTCTTCCCAAGCTCGCCATCACCCAGTTGGTCAACTTGGTGAGTGTGTTCCACAACGGCAAGATCAAAGACGAAAAGGACAAGTTTGCGTCCATCAACAGCATTGAAGGCATAGACCGGTACTTGATCAGCAACTCGACGCGGTTGGCGTTTGAGTTGCCGTTCAAGTTCAAAGACTTGAACCCGCAAAACAAGGGTATCCTACAAGAGTTGGCGGTGTTGTTGAAGACGATGCAGATCCACAACAACAACGAAGACTTTATAAACGACCTCTCTGCGTTCCTCATCCAGAATGGGATCAGCAACGACGTAAAGGTTGGGTTTTGTAAGAGCATGGTAGAGTTAGACTTGAGGCAGTTCAAGAAGTACTTTGTCGTATTTATTCTGGATTTGAGGGGGTAGAACAAGAAACACAAGAACACAAGACCGACCCAACTCTGCCCCTAAATTGCATGTACAGTTTCTGTAAATATAATATAATTGTACGAAGATTTTTTTGCGAAGAGCATCGAAATAGTACTGAAATTTTCGCATCTACTAAGCTCATCTGATACGCAATGAGTAAGAATATACCTTCAGACGTGGTGATACCTCCGAAGGACGAGGAGGAGTTGGAGCTCGAGAGGTTGGTCTTTGGGGACATGGAAAACTTCGAGCTCAACTTGAAGAAAACCGACAATTTCCTCGACTATGCCACCAGCGATGAGGAAGTCGATGGGGTAGACAGCGAGCAAGGGTTGTACAGCGACGAGTCGGGAGACGACGAGGACATGTTCTTTATCGATGACGGGGCGAACGCAGCCCAGGAAGACGGTCTGGATATGGAAGTGGACGCAGAAGAAGAGGAAGAACCGAGCGAATCTGACTCTGACAATGCCTGGAGCGACAGCGAAGACGAAAAGATAAATGTTTCTTTGAAAGCTTCCGATAGACTTAAGAAGCTCAGAAGAGCTGAAGCTGATGACCACATCAGCGGGAAGGTGTACGTGAAGAGACTCAGATCCCAGTTTGAGAAAATATATCCTAAGCCCGGCTGGGTTGATGAAATCGAAGAGACCGGCGACGAGATCGAGGAGGATCCCACCAACACCAATGCATTACTAAACATCTTACAATCCACCGACAAGTTCGTTGTGACGAAACAGTTGAAATTGATTTCCCCCAGTAAAATCTCCATCACTCGGCTAAAAGATGGGAACCAGAGCAGGAGATCCAAGTCTGCGATTCAGAGCTTGTCTTTCCATTCCAAGCAGCCATTGCTTCTCACGGGTGGGTTTGACCGCACATTGAGGATATACCACATCGACGGGAAGCTCAACAACTTGGTCACGAGCTTGTTCTTGAAGGATTCCCCCATCTACTCGTGCTCTTTCCTGAACCTCGTCACCAAGGACAACAAGAACCTTATATACGCGGCCGGGAGAAGAAAGTACATGAACCGGTGGGACTTGAGCACGGGCGATGTAGAGAAGATCAGCAGGATGTATGGGTATGAGAAGTTTCAGAAGTCTATGGAGCATTTCAAAGTAAGTCCGAAGGGTAATTACATTGGTCTTACCGGTGCCAGTGGGTACTGCAACATACTAAGCGGGCTCACGGGCCAGTTTTTGAAGAATTTCAAAATCGAAGGCACCATTGTTGATTTTGAGATCTCCACCGATGAGTCGGTTATCATTATAGCCAACAGTGCTGGTGAAGTGTGGGAGTTTGACTTGAACACAGACCAGCTTTGCACCAGATGGCAGGACGAGAGCGGAGTTGGGATCACGCAGATCAATCTCGGCGGTGCTCGGAGCCGGTGGGTAGCTGTAGGAACCAACACTGGTATCGTCAACTTGTACGACCGCCAGTCGGCGACTCCTACCAAGCCGTTTAAGAGTGTAGAGAGTTTGGTCACGACCATATCGACTTTGCAGTTCAACCCGGACGGCCAGGTGTTGGTGGTTGCGTCGCGGGGCAAGAGAGATGCTTTACGGTTGGTTCACATGCCGACCGGGGCGGTTTACTCCAACTGGCCCACGAGCGGTACGCCCTTGGGCAAGGTTACTGCGGTAGCGTTTTCGCCAGACAGCCAGATTTTGGCCGTCGGGAACGAAGCCGGCAAGGTTACGCTCTGGAGGCTCAATCACTACTAGTATGTAATATATGAATCGAGTAGCTTCTAATCTAGTAGATTTTAATCGAGTAGCTTATTCTCATAATTTTATTACCTATTTAAACCGATGGCCTTATTTCGCACGAAACATTTTCAACAATCATGGGTGTAATCGGATTACCGTATGTATGCTAACGGCAGTAGCAGCAGCTCTTACTAACCGCACAGAAAGGGACACAACCGCTACCGTAACCAGACGACCTGGCAGATTACTCCTGCGTTGTACAGAGTCAGGTCTCAGTATTTCACCAAGAACACTATCGCCTTGTTCGTCGTCGGGGCCATCCCGTTCGGCGTGTACATGTATACCTGGAACATGTTGACGGCTGACGACTTGAGCGACATTCCCATCCCACCGATTTCTGACTCCGACTTGGCCACTTTGAGGAAAGAGCACGAGCAGAAGAAGAGTGCTAAGTAGTGTAAATAGATAATGAACAAAGCTGTATGGAGCTGAACTGCGCCCGAGCTGCTGGAGCTGCTGGTGGGCTGGAGGTACTGCCTCTGCTCGTAGAATTAGATCTAGTACCTCTGCAGTATTAACGTCTGGTGCCTCTGGGAACGTGTGGTGCTCTCGCCTTGCATGCCGCTCCGCCTGATGATCCTGGTGCTCCCGGTACTGCCACTCCCAACTCTCGGTTATCGCTACTGGTTTATGCAACCCCTCAGCCTCTCCGATGCCTTGCATGCTCCTGGTGCCCTGTACCCAAATCCAACCTGGATACCACCCCTGCGGATTGACGAGCAGGATTGACGCCAGATTGCCAGATCTACCACCCCTGCTAAACCCTGGTGTGCCACACGCTAGGGTCCTGGCTTGGCCGATCTTCGTAAATTTCCGAATCCTAAGCACTCTTTTGGCACTAAACAAATGCACATAGCTAATTAACCCCAAAAAGGAAATCCCACATCCTCCTTCACTGGTGATTATTTTCTTTTATGCCCCCTTTGTGCATAAATTTTCTGGGTTGACACTTTAACACCTTGGGGCATCCATTGATTCATCCCAATTAGGTAATTTTCCCACTAATCTGAAACGCTTATAATTTCGCAGCCAGAGACGATCGCCTGTTTGGGGCAAATGTACTAGTCTGAGACCGACATGAGACCACAGGCGGGACATGGCCACATGAAACTGGAGAAAGAGATGTGGCACTGTGTAACAACCGGGAAATAATTTGCAGACTATTTAAGCCGGCCAGGTCCTTACATCTACATCTTTACCAAACAACAAGCTTCCGGTTCGTCATGGCTGCTAAACAACAAACCAAAACCACCAACTCAGAAACCAAAGACCACCGGTTCTACAACACTGGAGGCAGAGGTGGGTTCGTCCACCTGTGTGTCATCGTTTGAGAGATCACACCGTCTTACCCAGAGCACGAGCTGGTCTTGTCTGGGTTTTAGCTAGTTATATGTTCAATATATGATATGTTCAATACATGATATGTTCAATATATGATATGTTAGATACATGATATGTTCAGATGATATGTTCACGATGCCGTAGACTATATAGCTAGATAGGATACCCTCTATGCGCCGCCCCATCCGACTCCAGGTCTGTGTGTGTATCATGCAACGGAGACTGTCTATCGTCCTCCCACTCCTCTTCCAAAGTGTCTTGAGGAGGAGATTTATCGCCCGTGTCGTCTCGGGCCGGCCTATCGCGGTCGTAGAGCGATATTCCCCTGACGGGGTACGGTGTGGAAAGCGAGTCGGGACCTGCTGGGAGTTTCCTCTTTTTGTGGTCCAGCTTGTAGGCCTGGGGTGGGAACGGCTGTGTCTGCGCCCGCGGCGGCTGCTCAATGCTGTCGAAAGGCCTCTGTAGTGACGATAGAGATATGCTCCGCTCTGTATCTCTGTACGGAGCAGCGAACGACGTTTGCGACAGGTGAGGGATATCAGCAAAGGGGTTTTTGTCAGCGAACGGGTTCTTGTCAGCAAACGGGTTGACAAAGTCGGCACTGCTGCCGTATGCGGTGGCAGGCTTTGCCGGCTCCTCGATGCTGTAGTTACTGCGGTTGCCGGACGAAAGAAGGCTCTCTTTGCTCGAGAACCGGTGCCGGTCGCCGAATGGATTCGGCTCCTTTATTGAGAGGTCCTTCATCGAAAGATCGTGCATGCTGTACGAGGTGTACAACTTGTGGTTATCGTTGTGGGCAAAGTCAACGACTGGACGGTACTGGTAGTCGTTGTCGGAGTCGAATCTGGTGCTGCCGTTGAGCAACGGGTTCTCCTTCAACTCGGCCAAGTCCAAGATACCCTGCTCGAGCAATTCGTTCTTTGGCTTGTGGTGGCGCAACACCAACTGCCTTACCTTGTCGTTGACGACTTTGCAGCAATATTTTTTCAAGGAGTTGAACCCCCGTTTTCTGAGCTTGACGAGCACCGGGAGGTACAACAACATTCCGAAGAAGAACATGAAGAAGAAGGCCGACCAAATGACCACCGACAAACACATGAACGAGAGAATGATCGACAACCGCAAGTTGGTGTTGGCGATTTGGCGAATGTTGGCGATGATGTCGTTGGAGACGTCTCCGTCGGTGGCGTAGTACCGGAGCGTCAAGATATTGATCACCTGCCTCGGGGTATCGGCGATGAGAATCTGTAATGCACTATCGAGCTGTCCGTACGTGAAGAAGCACGCCCAGTCGAAGAAATTGTCGGTATCGATTTTGTGGAACAAGCAGTGGTAGTTGTAGGACTTGACGGAGTACAAGCTTCTGGCGATGGTGTTGACGTACGCCAAGGCGATGTTCTTGGTGCGGTACGTGTGGATGGCCCACACCAAGTGGTAAGTTGCCAAACAAAACTGGAAGATGATGCAGCCGGTGAAGATCCACTTGGCAATCGAGTAGGCGTACGGCTTGTAGTTATCTGTCGACCACCGGTGGAACACCAAGATGTTCAAGCACGTGTAGATGTCGACGCCGATCAAGATCCACAGGAGGAATATCCAGACCCACATCCACATATAGCTGAAAACGGTCCCCCAGGCGGTATTGTGGAACCGGTCCACGTCAATCAAGTCAAACGTCGAATGATCGAGCTTGTACTTGGTGATCTCTCGGTGGGCGTTGATGAGTCCGCCCTGGTCGGCGTGCGGGCCGTGCTTCATGATACTGGGAAGATAGGTGGGTGTTTGTACGCGTGGGTCTTGATCTTAGTGTAGATTTTGAAACAACCGGGTTGAGAGCGCGGGGGGTCTAGACTTGCTGCATGCGGACTGCATAGGAAGTGTCAAGCGACGAGCGTAGAGTATAGTGTGCAGGGTACAGCGTACAGAGAAGTACAGGCGGTGTAGTACAAGCAGAGCAAGTAGCGTAGTACAAGCAGTGCAAGTAGTGTAGTACAAGCAGTACAAGTAATGCAGTACAAGCAGTACAAGTAGTGTAGTACGAGCAGTACAAATGGAGTACCGTGGCAGCTTGGTAGCCTAGTACTCAGTACAGCATTTACGCCTCATCACTGTATATCTGTCTGTCTCTGTGTACTCTATTACTCTATCCTTCTAGTCTATCATCTAGACTATCAGTACCCAAGTCTACCATCAGTCTAGCTATCATCGTTCTATATCATCACTAGCGTCATTCTACACTATCGGCTCAGCTCTAGCCCTAATTGCACCCTGAAACCCATGCTCTCTACTCTGAGCCTACACCGCCCAAACAGTATTACCGATTAACTAACAGCAAGCCAGATTCCATAGGACCAGACGCCAGTCAGTGCTGCACTTGCAGATTCACTTGATATTCTCAGACACTCTTGCGATAGTTTATTCTAACTCTGCAGCCTCAGCTTGACCGTCCCTTGTTCCGGCATATCAATACTTTAAGTGGAGAGAGGCCAGATCGTAGAGCTAGGTGCTACCGCTCGGCCAACCAATATCTATAGTCAATTATATTTGTATTTACAGATAAAGCTACTAAACTACTATAATCCAGCATTCCTTATAATCCAGCATTCCTTATAACCCCATCGATAGAATCAATAAGAGTTTGCTTGTTAGAAATAGGGGAGAATCCCAAAAGCTTTTTGGCCTTAGCACAGCTCGATTTTCTCGAGTTAAGATAAACGGGGCCCAATTTTGTAGGAACATTGTGGGCCAAATGAGGAGCTCTCTCTTTTATAAGGGAGACAAAGTAAGGAGTGTCGACCTCTTCTTCGTTTAAAAGAAGGAACCTCTCCCCCTGAGCTTCAGGAATTTCAAGAATATCAGCAAAAGCCTTGGAGATGTCTCTAACGTCCGAAGTGTTCAAATAGATGTTCAACAACTCTGGGAACAGCCCCCTGAGATAACCACCGATGACGCCAAGAAGACCTGCAAACTTGGTATATCCTACCGGAACCGGACCAGAGATTCCATACGGCAATACACTGGTGATAAAATTTCCCTTGGTATTTTCTTTACTTTTAATCAATTCTTGTATCTTCTCCTCTACTATAACCTTGGACTTTCCGTATCCATCTAAGATAGGAGAGTCTATAGAAGTGTAAGAGGATTCATCAATAATGTAATCATCAGCATAGCTAAATTCAAATCCTGCCGTGGTGAAACTGGAGCAGTAAACAACATGCTTGACGGTCTTGGACGAGGCTGCAAGTTTAAAGAGGTCTAAAGTACCCGTGACTGCAGCATCATAGATCTGTTCAAGTGGGACCTGATTGATAAACGGATATGCCACGTGACACACATACTCACAGCCATCAATTGCCTCTTCCCAGCCATCTTTCTTACCTAAATCGGCAACATATAAGACGAGCCTGGAGATTTGCTCCTCGTTTAATTCCCCGGATTTTTGAATCATTTCAGTCACCTCTTGCTTCTTCGAACCGTCTCTCAACGTCCCGTTTACGTGATATCCACGCTTGAGGTGTTCGATGATGGCATATACACCTAGGTGGCCAGTAGCTCCAGTGATTAAAATCTTGGCCATCGTGAAAATACTTTTCTTTTAAGTCGAAAGCGGAAGCGTTTGCTTATATACCCAGAGCAAAATCGTACTTCACCTCTTTTTGAATAGCAGCCTTTAGTACTCCCCACCATTTCCCGGAACCGGAAATAAGGCGCTCCGGTGAGTTCCACAAGGCGTGCACGATTAGCTAAGATTATCTCACAATGAATCTTTCGGAACTCGGAGCCTGAACTAGAACCCGGAGTCTGGACTTGAAGATCAATTGTAGCTAGAGTCTTAATGAAAGTGGGTCCTGGTTCTAATTGAGGAAGCCAGCAGCTCTTTGTAGGGATATAGGTGGGGCAATACTCTACATGTTAGTACATCAATGCCTCTCCAAGTCAATCATATTTGTATTTAAACATAAATTACTAAACGACTATAATCCAGCGTTCTTTATAACCCCATCAATAGAATCGGTAAGCGTCTGCTTGTTAGAAATAGGTGAGTATCCCAAAAGCTTTTTGGCCTTAGCACAGCTGGTCTTTCTCGACCCAAGAGAAACAGCACCCAAGTCTGTAGGAATAGTGTGGGCTAAATGGGGAGCTCTCTCCTTTATAATCGACAAAATGTAGGGACTGTTTGTTTCCTCTTCGTTTACAAAAATAAACCTCTCCCCTTGAGCTTCAGGAGTTTCAAGGACGTCAGCGAAAGCCTTGGAGAGGTCTCTTACGTCCGAAGTGTTGAAATATATGTTCAAAAACATCTTCAACAGTTCTGGAATCAGCCCTGTAAGAAAACCAGCAGCAACACCAAGAAGACCCACGAACTTGGTATATCCTACCGGAACCGGACCAGAGATTCCATATGGCAATAAACTGGTGATGAAATTGCCCTTGGTATTTTCCTTACTTTCAATCAACTCTTGAAATTTCTCCTCTACTATAATCTTAGACTTCCCGTATCCATCCAAGACAGGAGAGTCAATAGGAGTGTAAGAGGATTCATCAATAACGTGATCATCACCTTTGCTTAAATCAAATCCTGCTGTGATGAAACTCGAGCAGTAAACAACATGCTTGACAGTCTTGGAAGAAGCTGCAAGTTTGAAGAGGTTCAAAGTACCCGTGACTGCAGCATCATAGATCTGCTCAAGTGGGACATGATTGAGGAAAGGATATGCCACGTGACACACATACTCACAGCCATCAATTGCCTCTTCCCAGCCATCTTTCTTACCTAAATCGGCAACATATAAGACGAGCCTGGAAATCTGCTCTTCGTTTAATTCCCCAGATTTTTGAATCATATCAGTCACTTCCTGTTTCTTCGAACCGTCTCTCAACGTCCCGTTCACGTGATATCCACGCTTGAGATGTTCGATGATTGCATACACACCGAGGTGACTTGTAGCTCCTGTAATTAAAATCTTTGCCATTGTGAAGTTACTGTGTTTTTAAGAGATAGCTTCTGATTTTATACCCAGAGCTATCGTATTCTCACCTCTTGAGCTACAACCTTGAGCTATTCATTACGCTCCGAGCCTCCGAGCCGGAAAAGAACCCTCCCGTAACTTCCAGCACGGAGTGCACCAAAATAGCACCGTGCGGCGGATTTACCATTTTCGAACCTGGAACGAATTCCTCTTTGGCTTTCAGTGCCCTGCGAAAACCTAGTAAAGCAATATGCGTCCTGCGAATACCTATTAAGGCAATATGCGGCCATAATTTTTACACTCCGATTCACATTTAAAGTTAGAAATAGTTGTACCGCAGAACTTGTAGATGAATCACAGATTAGCAACAACTCTCAAATCTCATGTATACAATATCACACGAAGGTTCGGAACTCTGTGTCTAGCCTAGAACGAGGCTTAGGCCCAAGCCTTTCCGAGATCTCCAAAGTTGGAGGAGAATGTTTACGAAATGAACGCCTCCTACCGGAGTCCGAGCTTGAAGATCAATTGTAGTAGAATCCTGGCGAAAGTGGGATTTAGGTGTATTCTTATTAGTGTGACTTTTTGTTGAAGTCGACGTTTTAGGCGTAATTGAATTGGCGAGCTTCGTGGTAACGTCATCTAGACTGGCTGCATGCTGCTTTCAATGTTTATTTCTACTCACTTATTCAGAACATATGAGAATCAATCTGTAACCCATCGATCCAGATCATTAAGTCAATAGATATGGAACTGTTTTGTCCAGTAACTAATGTCGGATTACTATTTAGAATAAAACAACCTGCTTACTTCTCTTACATGCTCTCTTACATTACCTACTCTATAACTCCTACACACTCTACTCCCGATACTTGCTCAATAGCTTCATCGCGTCGTCCTTCAAGTCTTGCTGGTCACTCGCAGTCAACTCCTCCAACACCTTCAAACAACCTCCCTTGACGGGCGGCCGGTACATGATCAAGTACTGGAGCGACAAGAACCCCAACTTCACCCTCACCGGGTCGAGACATAACGACTTGATTCTCGAGACATGGTCGTCTGTCAAGAGCGGCAAGTCACTGAGGAGCCTGATGAAGATCTTCCGGTCGTTGGCCTCCAAGAACGGGATGAGCGAGTCCAACACTTTGGCACTCCACTTGTTGTACGTCGGCGTCTCGACGGTACTCTTGAGGCGCTCAAACTCCCGCCTCACCAGATCCTCCAACTCATCCACCGCTCCGTCCTTGTACTCTTTCATCAACCGAGCCTTGATATCGCTCTTTAACTTCATCTCGTTACACACCACCTCGCTGTACCACTCCTCATTGAGCCACTCGATAATCACATCGATTCGCCCATGGATGTTCTCGAGGAAGTAGTCGAATAGAGCCCCCCGAATCATGTCGCTGAGCTCACTCGTCTTCTCCCCGTCCACAGACCCGTAACTGGGCTTCATGCCTCGCGTGGCCAACCGCGTCAACACCACCAACCACGAGTTCTTCTGCCAGCTGGTGATGGCCACTTTGGTGAGCTCCTGGCTGACCCCATCCTGCGGGGCTTTGGAAGCATCGTCCATCTCCTTGGCGCTCATGTGCGATACCCGGAAGAAGTTCTGAATGATCAAGTGGATCTGGTCTTTCTTCTCCTGGTACGATAGCTCCTTGGGAGTCGGGAGCGTGTACACGGATTCAGAGTCAAAGTGGTCTACGTCGTCAAAGTCTTCGTCGTCGTCCTCGAGCTTGCCCCGCTTGCGGTCGCCCGGGGTATCGTCGGGTTCCAAGCGTCTTTTTTTACTATCAGAGGCGTTCACGGCGTTCTTGTACCGCTCAGAGATTATATCTAGGGCCTTGTTCAATTTTTGTGGATCGACCCGATTCAATGCGGCGATGGTCATAGAGATAAGCGTGTGCTGCGGTAACGCAGATAGGTCAAAGCTATTCAAGTCGTCGGTGGGATTGGTTAGGCAGTACAAGTTCTTATAGTCCAACTTGTCAATGGTCTTGGAGGCGTTGACAAACCCGTCAGCTTTTTTCCTGACGATTTTACCATCGAGAGGGTCAGGAGCTACGATATTCTTGCGGCGAACCCCGTCGCCTCGCTCGGTGAGGATCATCAATTTCTGGTTCAACGACTGCTGAAAGTTGCTTGGCACCAACAGGTACTTGAACAAGTGGCCGATAAAGATCCGGACCACTCGGTCAGTGTATTTTTTCCCGAGCTTGTACTCTTCCACGGTCTGGAAGTTCGACATGAGCTTGTCGTTTGTGTCGAATTTTTCAAGCACAGCCAAGATCTTGGCGGCGAACTGGCTCTTGCGCTTGACGATGAGCGTCAACTCAAAGAGGAGGGCGTTCGTCACCGGCACCACGAGCGTATCGCACTCAAACACCCCCAACAAGTTATCCAAGAGCCCGTGCGCCTCGGCCTGGATGGCCTGCTTGCGGATCAAGCTGTGGTTCGAGTGGACGAAGTTGAGGTTGAAGTGGTCGACGTTGGTGTCGCTTTTCGACTGGTAGTCGATCACCACCGCCATGAACTTGATGAGGTGTATCTTGCAGACAAGGTTCCGGTGCCGGTCCTTCTCCTCGCTGTCGGAAGCCTCTAGCGGGAACGTGGTGTTGAACTTACTGGTGAGGGCGGTCTTCAACTCGTTCAACTTGCCCCACACGGCGTCGCAGCCGTCGTTGTCGTTGACGTACTTGAACACCAACCGGTACACGACGACGGCGGTGTTCACGACGTTTTCAAACACCTGCAAGTCGGACTCGCCCGCGAGGGCGGTGAGGCCGTCGAGGGAGTCGATGGCGAGGTCGATCTTTGCGGCGTTCCCCAACACGGAGTCGTCGCTCTGGAACGAATCTTTCAAGAACGTGGAGCACCAGAGCTTGATGGACGGCTCCGGGTTGGCGACGAAGTTGAGGATCTGCCGCAACACCTGCGGGAACGTGTCGCGGCTCGAGAACGCGAGGTCGCGGGCCTCGTTGAGCTGCCTGATGATCTCTGGCGCTGTTAGCATCGACATCTGAGGTGGTGAAAATTTGGCGATGAAAAGTTCGCACCGCGATACAACTGTTTGCGTGAAGATGGTTAAGTTAGCGGACATTGTGGGCATTGGCGGGCCGCAGGAAGGCCTCCCAGAGGCCGGGGAGACGGGCTCGCCGTTCGGACTGTTTCAAGAGTTCCCCCGGCTCCGAGAGGTCAATTTTGGCGGCGCTATGAGAGCCAGATCGAGTTTCCAGGGCCAGGCCGGGTTCGCAAACCCCACTGGCCCGCCCGACCTCCTCCACTACGGGGTGTACGCCGGAGTGACGCTGTCGCTCTACAACTCCGATGCGTTCCTCCGCCAGTTGAACCTGGAAAACATCAGCGACGACGGCTACGTCGGGTACTACCACTACGTGAACGGCTTGTACCACCCCAGCTCGCATCACGCGGTGGAGCGGTACGTGATGGGGGCCTTGGGGATCGAGCACCGCGGCGACGACTACTACTGGCTGGAGGCCGCGGCCGCCACCCACCACGACGGCAGAAAGGACGTGTTTGTCACCTACTGCAGCTACAACATCTTTGACAAATCCGAGTTCAGACTCAAGTACGTCGTGAGCCCGATCCTGGTGTCTCGCCGCACGGTGCTGATCGACCGGTCGTTCCTGATCGTCCGCGACTCCAAGACCTCGAGCTCGCTCAACTTGGCCAAGCTCTCGGGGTCGGTGTGGGCCGAGTTGAACGCCTCGCTGTTGATCAGGCAGTTTGTCCAGCTCGACGACCCCTCCAGGCAGCTCCCGGGGTTGGTCACGTTGAACGAGTTCACCCGCAGCGGCGATAGAATACGAACCTCCATCTCGTTGTTGGTCCAGTTTCTCCCCCGGGGCCACTTGACGGACTCCGATGCGTGCTTTGGAGTCGCCACTGGGTGCCTCGACTCGTCGAAATCGTTTGTCAAGACCAACGTGTTCCGGAACCGCTTGGTCGATACGCTTGTCCGGGTGTGCGGGTTCGAGGCACCCTACATCGACCACGCCATCGCCGAAGTCAACCGCCTCCCAGGCGTCTGGACGTGGGTGGTGTTGAAGCTCTTGAAGCTCTCCAACAACAGCAGCCGGTTCGTCGACTTGGCCCACCGGTTCGTGCTGTCGCACGAGATCTACTCGACCCAAACGTGCTTGGTGCTTCTCGAGCAGATCAAGTTTCTCATCTCTAAATCTGACTACGCCAGGGCGTTGACACTCGCCACCACCACCGTCAAAATCTTGCCGTTGGACTTTGAGTGCTGGCTCTACCTCGCCTTGTGCTACGCCCTCTTGGAAGACTACCCGAAGGCCTTGACCACGATGAACTCGTTCCCGATGACCCTCGCCGACAACAGCCCCGACCTCGTGTCGGGGTTGCCGGACGAGTTCTCCGAGGCGTTCCTCCAGAACTTCAGCCGGAACCTCGAACCAATCCCTGAAAAGTCTTTCTTGGCCTACTTCCCTCCGCCGGGGTCGTACATCAGCGACATGACGGGCTCGCCAGCCGGGAAGATCAAGCGGTTGTGGGAAGACATATTCATCTTTAACCCCAACGCCCGGCACCCGGTCGCCGGGAACCAGTTCTACCGGTCGCCGTTGGTCGCCAAGTCGGCTCGCGAGACGTCGTTGGTCGACTCCAACTTGATCAAATTGGCTGGGCCCAACTCGAGCAAGCACCAACTCTCGGCGTGCTCTGCGCACACTTACAGCTCCTCGATCCTAGACTTTAGCAGCAGGTCGTCATGGGGCCGCAGCTACGACTTGTTGTCGTTCATCGTGGCCCGGATCGGCTGGGACACCACGGCCCTCTTGAAGAATCAGGTCTTCCGGCGCCACGAACCCAGCGGGAAGCACTTCCACGTCAGCAGCGAATTGCAACAGCTCTCGACGTGCGAGGACTGGCTCGAGCAGTTATTTGTCATAATCATACAAGACCTCAAGGCCTTGGTGTCGATCAACGCTCCGGATCGAGAACAGCACCACAGCGCGTTGGAGTGGGAAGTGCTAGGACTTCTTGGCTGGAACGTCAAGTACAACTTGAAGACCACCATCAGCTCGCTCATCACCTCGGCCATGAGCGACATCGAGCGGTACGAGTTCAACTACTTCTGCTCGGTCCAATTGTTGTTGCTTTACGACGAATTCATCTTGAGCGAAGTGAACGACTCCCAACTCGACGTATTCACCGACGACTACAGCAAGAGGCTATACACCAACAAAATGATCTTGAAGCAGAATGACCGGATCTTCAACGCGTTTGTGAAGAACCTCGCCAACGAGCTCTTGACGCTTGACTTTGTCTTGTTCATCATCCTCAAGCTCGTGAGCTGGAACTTGCGGTGGTACCAGTTCGCCCCGAATTACTTGGTACAAAAGATTTTGACCAAACTCTCGGAGCTACACTCGCCCGAGTTTATCATTTCCAAGTGCAAGATTGTGTTTGAGCAGAATAAGCAAACTCAGATCACTAGGTATCTGTTTTTTGGCAAGTCAAAAGTGGAAGAAAATAAGTACTTTGTGGCCGGTGATACAATTGCCAGATACATTGAGAGTATCATAAGTAAGCAGTAGTAGCATAATACAGTGTATTCAAACTAGAATGTACATTATAGACATATTTACTGGTCCTTCTTCTCGTCCTTCTTCTCGTTCTTCTGGTTGTACTTACCCAAAACCTTCTTTCTCTGTCTCAACAAGTGGGAGTACAAATGGACCAAAGCTGGGATGTAAAACACCAAGTTGGCCACAATAAAATAGTACAATAAATCACCTCCGACGGCTCTGGCTTCGTCCAAACTGAGATACATGATTATCATTTCAGAGCCAACACCAACCGGGTACAAGACGATGAAAGCAGTGTAGCGGAGGAATACCAACCAGTAAGGAACCTCGTCTCTCAAGCTGGCCGCGTGGTAACTGTACTTGATGATTTCACTAAGACTCCAAGCAGTCGACACCGTGATGTAACTCCAGTGTTCGTTGGCCTGCGAGTTGGGCAACAACTGCCAGATCCCCCACACCACTAACAACCTGGAGTACACTTGCATTCCGGTGTTGAATAGCGAAGCTCTGACAATCCCAAATGCTGCGTTAAATACCTCGACTAAAGCAATGGTTTGAATGTAGGTGGTGATTTTGTTGGTTTTTTCAAACACCAACGGCTGGCCCAAGCTGAGGCCAAGGAACAACGCATTGAAGAGAACAATTGACCACAAAGAGCTGGAGATCAGGTTGTACAATACCAACCATGTTTGTGGGTGTGCTGGAGAAGTCATTGTTGAAAAATAGCGATCAAAATTTTGCAGATTAAGCAACAACAGATTAAGTGGAAAAATTGAGACTATACGCATTACACAAAAGTAAGAATTAAAATAACTACTCTGTCTTTTCTCTCTGACTTTCCTGGGCCCTTTTTGCCTTCCCTCTCCTCTGCCTCCACATATGGCTGTACAAAAAATAAAACCCTGGAATATATGAGAAGATCCCTACAAGGAAGAAGTAGTAGTGAAATCCCTGAACATACGCAAGCGACTGGTAGATCACCACCGGCTCGGTGGCCAAACCCAACGGGTACATCACGATAAACGCAGAGTACCGCAACCAGTCCAAGAACCCGGGAGCTGCAAAACCCAATGCCCGGATCGCATAGTAGGGGTATCTGATGAGCTCAGCACAGGACCACGCAATGCACATGCCAGGGAATGCTATCTTATTGTAGTTCCCAGGTGACACGGGGACCAAGTAGCAAACACCGACCGTGATGGCACAGCGAGCAAAAAACTGCAACATGGTGGCAGGGATGCTCGAGCTTGTGATGCCGACGAAGCTGTTGGTGATTTCCACCACGGCATTAAGCGTTTGGGTATAGACGAGCAATTTGTGGGGAAAACCCGTAAAGGCATGGGTGAGGTAGTAGTTATCGAGAGAAGACTCAAGTTGGGGAAAGAGAATAGCGACGACACTCTGGGCGTTCTGTACTGCAATTGCAAGCCAAAGAGCTGCGGAGAGGGCGTTGTAACTAGCCAAGTACGCTGTTTTCGCCGACATGGTGATTGTGATTTTGCAACTTCGCGTCGGTCGAATACCGACGGAGAAACCCAGAAATCACCACCTCTCGGAAAAACCAAGCTTTATTGTGCATTCATATCTATCATAATAATATCTACTCTTCCCTATACTTTTTCAAGATTCCATTCACGCCGTGCTCATCGTTTGCGATCAAGTTCTGGTCCCAATCCACCACCAACGGAGCCAAAAACACCTGGGACCCATCTTCGCCAGCGTCCTCGAGCCCGGTGAATGCCTCTGCGATAATGGCGTACTCGCCCTCACTAAACAATTTCATGCCATTCTGCAGCAATCTTCCGAGATCGATCGGAGGTTTAACTGTAGTTCTGTCCTGGCCCACTTTGTTCTCTGACTTGTCGTTTACAAACGGGAAGCAATTCTTCAATACACTCTTACTGTAGTTATCACGCAAGCACCGGGAAGCAATCAACGAGTACTGGTCGTAAGTGGGTAACGTATTTTCCATCTTGTCCAACAAAATCTTCAGCTTCTTATCGTTCAACCGAGCATCAGCTTTGGAGAGGATCCCGAACAACTTGTTCAGCAAGGGGATTTTGGTATTGTGGAAGATAGTGATGGTCGATGCAGACGACTGCAAGGTTCTGAACATAGACATGGCGTGATTAATTGGCAATGGGATTTTTCCTCAATTTATACTTCGACCCCGGGTTTTAAATGCCTGCGCGATATCTGATGATCCGTGCGGGAGCCGGGTCTAGTCATCCACGAGTTATCCTAATTTGACAGGTTCACTTCTCTGTGTGCTTCACAGTTCTGACTTTTTGGAGCACATCCTTCAACCCGAGTGGTGGGTGCAGAAGGGATTTAGTCAGTTCATTAATGGCATGTCATTCGGGTTAGTGGTGTGTTCTGCCATGTGGGTGGTAACTTATCAGTTTATACTAGGACTGTATTTAACGCACACTTTAGGTTTATACTTCGTGAAATTTACCAACCTGAAAGAAACACAAACACACGCAAAATAAACTACTCTCATTAATATATTTCAAACTAGAATCCTATCCAATCTTATCAACTCATCACTGCTAGGTTGTGCTCACTCCGTCACGAGATAAGGCAGAACACAGCATATCGCGATTGCGACATTTTAAAACCTAACTTCTAATACTTATAACCTTTATAACCTTTCTAACATTTCTACAATGTGCCGGTTCATGATCTTTAAGGGCAAGGAGCCAATGTTTCTCGAAGACCTCTTGACAAAACCGGCCCACTCAATCATCAACCAGAGTTTTGACTCGAGACTTCGGTTGGATATGAGAAATCCTGTCAACGGAGATGGGTTTGGTGTGGGATACTACTCTTCGTCAAACAAACCATGCGTGTTCAAGGCCATTACACCGGCATGGAACAACGTCAATTTGAATAACTTGGCTTTCTGTACTGAGTCGAATTTGGTGTTTGGCCACGTGAGAGCGTCTACACAAGGAGTTTTGGCAGAGACCAATTGTCATCCATTTTCGTTTGGTAAAATCATGTTTATGCACAATGGAGGAATTCTGGCATTCGACAAGATTAAAAGGACAATGGTAAATCATATAGAAGACCAATTTTTCCTCTTGATTCAAGGATCTACAGACTCAGAGTGTTGTTTTGTGTTGTTTCTCGATACGCTTTACAAAATGGGGTACGACCCAGCCGATCCTTCGGTGGACTTCACTCACCTGATCCTCCGAAAGGCATTGTTGAAGACGATTGAGTATGTCAAGAACTGGCAGTTGGCTATAACTGACGAGCCGTCTTTGCTTAATTTTGCAGCCACAGACGGGGAGCTGGTGGTGGTGAGCCGGTATATTACTTCCAGGACTGACGAAGCTGCGTCTCTATACTTTAGTACGGGATCCCGGTTCTTCGAGTACGCTCCGGGGCTTTTCAAGATGGAGAGGTTAGATAGAGCCCAAGATGTGATATTTGTGGCCAGCGAGCCGTTAACGTTTGAGCGAAACGACTGGATGAGTGTGCCCACCAACACCACCATCACCATAAGCAAGACCAGCTCGGTGTTGATGCACCCAGTTGTAGACGAGTTCTACGACAACGGGCTCAACGAGAGATCGTCGGCGTTGGCGTTATCCAAGGGATTGATAGGAGGAGTGCCCAAAAAGCCCGAGCCCGAGCATAGCAAGGTCAACTTGAGCGAACCTCCAAGCGGAAAAGTCTACTGAGCGTTACAAATGTTTATATATTTACGGAATTTTACACATGCTATCATGAACCAGGTCATTAAAGTGAATTTACGGGGTAAATTGCACTGATTAAAAAACATTAGGTGTATACCATTTCAATATACAGCGTCATCAACTCTTACTAGACGCCCGAGTGAGCTTGGTACTCTCCTTTTCGTTCTCGCCAATGTCATACGGTTCGTCGTCGGAGTCTGACGACGAGGAGTCGCTCGAGTCGTGCATCGGTTGTTTTTCACTCACGAGCGAGCCGGTATCGTCGTAGAGCGAGTTGAACTTCTTGTACGACTTACCGTCATCGTGAGGGTCGATGTACTCGTCGTCGACGTCTTCGTGCTCGCTCACCTCAATGTCTTTGCCCGGGAGGTATCGTGATTTTTCCGGCACGTCTTCGTCGCTCGACGACTCTTCGTCCGAGTTCTTGTCGCCGACCGAGTTGGAGATTTCGGTTGACGCCGTGCTGACCAACTCTTGCGACATGTACTTGGAGAAGTGATCTTCTTCGTCGGACTCAGACTCGTCCGAAAGCTTACCGGTGGACCGCTGGGCGCTGTCGGGGGTAAACTTCTCGTCTTCATCGTCTTCGTCCTCGTCCTCCTCTCTCAACTCGGCTTCCTCGCTGTTGTCAAAGAGGAACCCGGCCTTGTAGTCGCTGTCCTCGATGACCTCGCCGGCGCCCTCGTCGAACGTGTTGGAGGCGTTTTCGGTGTCGTCGTCGTCGTCGTCGTCCTCGCCGCCGCCCAAGATAGCATTGTACTTTTCTCGCGTATCAAAGAGCACGCTGTTGACGTACTGCTCCCAGGTAGGTTCCGAGATTTTGTGGTCGATCACGTCGCTCAAGGTACTGATGGGGTACGACTGGATGAACTTGACCACCTCTTCGGCGATGAGCGTCAAGTGGCCCATGTACCCCAAGCGCAAGCCGCTGTGATCGCGCTCGTACTCGCTGCAGTAGTCCTGGCCGTAGATGATCTTATTGGTGATGTCGGCGCTGTCGAACAAGTCCTTGGCGAGAAACTTGTTGAAGCCAATGTCCATGGATCCGTTCAACACCTGCTGCACAATGTCAAACACCACGTTGTGGAGAAAGTTGTTCCAGGGGAACTTGAAGAACATGGAGATGATATTGGTGATGATTTGTGTATCATAGAGCGAGATCTTCCACCGGTCTCCGATCACCGGGTTGGCTCTCAACTGGTCCTCGGACAAGTTGGCGTTCTCGTGGGGCTCTTCCATGTCCTGGTCGTAGTTCTGGTTGTGGAGGAGCGAGTCTTCTGTTTTGGAATTGAATGAGTCGATTGTGTCGTTGGCGACATCGTCGTCGTCGTTGTCGGCGGTGCCGCTGGGCTTGCTGTCCGGATCCTCGCTCGGCAAGACAATGACCTCGTTGTACTTGAAGCTGATGGGGTCGTACTCTTTCATTTTATTTCGCAACTGGTTGCGCTCCTGGACGATGCTGTAGCCCTTGTTGTCGTTCAACAAGGCCATGTTGGAGCAGTGCAACAACTCGGCGATCAACTCGCAGATCTTGAACCGCTCGAACCCCAACGGCTCGATCTCGCCAAACGGCGTCAACAACGAGTCGGGCACCACGGCGCTGCGGTTGCACAGGAGCAAGTCGTTGAACTTGGAGATCTCTTCGCCAAACACCTGCAACAAGTACCCCAAGTAGATGGGGTCGCGGCCGGTGGGCGGGTGGCTCTCCAACGTGATGTACAACACGGGGAGGATATCGTAGTCAGAGTTGTTTTTTCTAATGATCTCGATGATGATGCCGACGCCGTTGGCCAACGCGTAGCCGCCTTTCAACATGGTGCGGCACAACCGCTGCATGCACTCGTACGACACCAACTGGCGGGTGAGCTCGTTGGGGCCAATGGTGGAATTGTCTGTGGTGGAGTTGGCCAGGATGGTGATCAAGGCCTTCAAGAGGTCGGCAGCCGAGGACTGGCGGATCAACGCCACGTCGCCGGCGGCGCTGGCATCGTCCGGGTCCAACGCCGCCACCAAGAGGGGGATCAAGTCCTGGTTCTGCAAGAACTCGATGATCCCGGTGGAGTTGTCGGGCTTGTCGGTGGAGATCAACTTGAGCAAGAAGTCCATCAACGGCGGGTTCGACAAGTGGTTGATGAAGCGCTCGACCAACTTGGGCTGGTTCTCGATCAAGTACGTGATCATCTCGTCGCACTTCATGTCCAACAAGTGCTCCATGATCTTCATGAAGTACGTGGACAAGTTGATCGACAAGGTGTCTTTCGTCTCGAGCACGCCCCACAACTTTCCCAAGTTGTGGGTGGACTCCATCACTGTATCGGTGAGCGACCACACGTCTGCGCTGAGCACCTCGGTGGCCAACGTGGCGTACCGCGAGCGTTTCTCGTCGTCGGTTTCTTCGTCCTCGGGGCTATTGCTTTCGTCGTCGCTGGCCAGCTCGGCCTGCTCGGCCACAGCGGACGGTTCCAGCTCGTCCAGAGCGGACGGTTCCAGGGCTGGCGGGTCCAGGGCAGACGCATCCAGCTCAGACGGCGGCTCCTCGAGCACGAGCCGCCCGATGGCGGACGCCGTCTCGCTGTCTGCCGGCCGGAGGTCTCCCTCTGTGATCACGAGGTCGAACAAGTAGTTCAACACCTGGTCGTCCCGCAAGAACTCCAAGAGCATCGAGTTGTTCAGAAGCAACTCCTGCAACAAGTCGTTCTCGTCGAACAACCGATAGAGGGTTGCCAACACGTCGCTGGGGGGTTCGGAGCCGATTTGGCTGATGTCGTGGTCGCGGTCGTCCTTGCTGGTATTGTAGTTCTCGAGCACCGTGGAGATGTTCGACGCCGAGCCGAAGCCGTTGCTGAACTTCCAGAATGATCCCGACATGGTCTATAAGGCTCCAGGCTATGGGTGGAGGGGGGAGGCTATTTACAGAGCACCGGCGTGGAAACGGGTGCGGTGAATATGTACTGCTGAAGATACAGCCTTGTGCGATACTGAGGAGCTGCAGGGATGTGTGTTGGTTATGCGTGAGCGTGTGTTGTTCTGCGTGAGCGTGTGCACCCAGCTCAAGATTGTGTTGTAATAAAGCCGTAAAACGGACCGCTAACTGTCCTTGTAGCTAAAAAACTGTGAGCGTAAATTGTTGTTGAGCACTTTGACACGACGTCGTGTGGTGAGATTTTTCATAAAATTTTTCAGTGCTATATGTTTGGCTTACGGTGTTTTACAGGTGCTGCCAGGTGCATGTCTACAGCGGCTCAGCTGGCGGCCGCAGGCTCGATTGCTTCAGGCCCAGGTTCGGCTGCGTCCAGTTCGGTGGCGCCAGGCTCGATCCCCGACTTGAAATACCTCAAATACGACTCCAACGGCTCCAGCAGCCTCTACGCCGTGTTGAGGCTTCACAACATCCCGTACTTGGTGACAAAGGGTGACAAAATCGTGTTGCCCACGCGGATGAAGGGCGTGCGGACCGGCGACCAGTTGGTCGTCAACCACGTCACGACCCTCGGCTCCCCCAACTTCACTCTCAACGACGAGAACGGGATCGATCCAAGCACCTTCGACCTCAGGGCCAGCGTGGTGGAGATCACAAAAGAACCGTACTACGAGGTGACCCGCAAGAAGCAGAGATGCAGAAGATTGAAGACAATTCCAGTTCAGAATTATCAAACAATTCTCATGATTAATGAACTCAAGTTGAACTAATGTACATAGCTATACACAGACAGCAGATACAGCACAGTAGACCGTAGACCGTAGACACGCCTACCGCCGGCCGGCACGGCCAGGGACCGTCTTCTTGTTGTACTTGATCATCTGGGCCACCCTGGTATCGCCAAACCGGAACCCTCCCACGCTGGTGAACGGGTGCTGCAATAGCTGCGTCGCCGTGGGCCGCTCCTCGGGATCGATCGTGCAACACTGGCTGATAAAGTCCTTCGCCTCGCCTGACATAAAGTCTCGAATGTTCTCGGGAATCGGCGGGGCTAGCTTCGTCTTACCAATCTTGTAAATGGCACTGATCACCGCTTCGTTGGACCACGGCCGCTTGCCGGCAAACATCTCCAACACAACACACCCAAGCGACCAGATATCAATCTTGGCACTGTACCCCTGCTTCTTGTCCTCAACAATACTGTCAATCACCTCGGGCGCCATCCAGAAAACCGTCCCCTGCATCGACATCTCGGCGTTGTTGACATAAATGTCTTGCGATCTCTTGCTGATGCCGAAATCAGAAATCTTGCACGTCCCGTCGATCTCCAAGAGCAAGTTGTCGGCCTTCAAGTCCCGGTGGAGAATCCCGTTCCGGTGTAAGTACTCCAACCCCAATAGCACCTGCCGCGTGATGAACCGTACCAACGGCTCTTCGAACGCCCCGTAGCTCTTCATGCACGACGAGATCGAGCCACCCCCGACGTACTCCAAGAATAGACTGTAGGTGTTCTGCTTCTGCTCGAACCCCAAGTACTGGACGATGTTCACGTGGTCCAAATCCTTCATGGTTTCCACCTCTTTGTGGAGCGCATGAAGCCCCTCGTCAGTCTTCGACCGGGCCTTGGAGTTGTACGTCGACGGCACCACCACCTGCTTGACGGCGATCATCTCCCCAGTGGTGACGTTTAACGCAATGTACACCGAGCCAAACGACCCCCGGCCGATCAACTCACCTTTGATCCACGCAAACTCCTCGTAGTGGCCGTTCTTGTTGTTTCGCAACTTGCCAACAAAACCCTTCTCGATCTCGCTCGAGGTGACCTCGATGACTTTCTGCCCCCACATCTTGGTGTTGGTTCGGCGGAGCCCGGACGCTGGCGGCTCACAAGCGGCGGGAGCGCCTCGCGGCGACGTGGTGAACTGGCTTTCGAGCCGCTTGCGCCTGGCCTCGTTCGCCAACACTCTGATAGTCTTCATGCGGCGGCGGCTCAAGTCCTGGCCCTGGCTCTCGAAGTAGAGCACCTCGTCGCCCGAATCGGGCGCTGGTGGGTTCACCGGCGAGATATTGGCGTTGGAAAACGTCTTGGATATGCTGGGGATCCTCGGTGGCACCGAAGAGTCAGGCACCAGAGCGCCGGTATCCTCCAACCCTTCGGACCCGCCCGACGTGAACGACTCAGAGTTGGACTCGTCGTACGTCAAATTATTGGGCGATACCGGCGAGTCATCGATGATCGGCTTGTCGAGGTTGGTGTTAGGGAAGTACCTCTCAAGGTTGTTGTAGAGTTCTTCCACCGGTGGCCTCACCACCATGCCACTGTTGCCGTAGTGGGCATCGCTGGCAGACGACGGATAAGGTACAGCGGCGGGCGGTTTTAGAACCGGAGCTTCACTCTTCATGGGCTTGACAAAGAACTCGTCCTCCTGGTCGCTCTCACCTCTGTCGCTCTCGCTCACCTTCTCTTTGCTCTTCAACGTCATGGGCTTGACAAAGAAATCGTCTTCCGAGTCGCTCGAGTACTCAGCGGCCGCCGTCGGCTTGAACACGATCTTGTTCTCCCTGAATGCGTCCTCGTTGCTTCTGGTTTCGAATTTCCGCCTCAGCGACATCGAGCTGTGCACCAGGAGGCTCGAGCTTCGAGTCGACCCCCGCCGAAGCACCGAGCCCGTGCGGTTGATCGAACCAGACTTGGAGAAGCTCAACTTCTTATTCAATGGCGGAGGAGGCGCCGCCCGCTTGGCCACGATGCTGTCGGTCCTCTCGATCGGTTCGTCCCTTAGCGGATTGGTGGTGAGGGTGGTCGACGAGAGCGGAGACTTCACCGCGTCCGCTGCAGACGACGAGTAGATGTTGGGGATCAACTTGGGGGCCTTGGACTCGAACGGTGACTTTCTGCGCTTGTCAAAGTCGATCTCGTTTCCCTCCTCTTTGCGCAAGACCCGGAAGGAATTGACATCGGGGCTCTTTGCGGCTGGCTTGTCATCGCCCATGGTGGCAGCCGCGGTATCGATCTGGAGCGATGGCACTTTGGCCTTCTCCTTCGACTTGGGTTTCGGCAACGAGAGCTTGAACGGCGACTGCTGGACTGGCGCAGACGGGCTCGAGGTGTCGGTGTAGGAGATGGCCGGCACGTCGCCGCGGGCCTCAGAAGGAGGCGAGAACGGGAACTGGTTGGGGAATTCCTGGATTTGCGATAGCTTCTCCACGGCGTTCTCCTTGAAGTTGATATAGTCGACCTTCTCTTTATCGCTAGCGCTGGTATTGCCCTGAAGCAAGTACTGCGGCGTGGCAGGATAGAACTTCTCGTTAGTGCTATCGCCTCGAAGCTCAAAGCTCTTGGAGTCAGAAGAGTTGGTGGAAAACGTATTGGTGCCGGCGGGCGATGAAAGCTCCTGCCGGACAAGCACCTTACACGATAATAGTTCCACTGCCTTGGGCAAGAGCTCGTCCGGCAACTCGTCTCCCTCCTCGTGGTTTACGTCGGTGAGGTGGAAGGTGATGCGGCCGATGTTGACCAACCCGAGCTCTTTGATGATCAGGTTTCGTATGTACGGGGTATCCCCCGCTTGTTCTTTAGTAAACTCTAGCAATACAAATGTCCGGCTGTCCTTTGTCACCAAGAGCAGCGCCGGTTTCTCCTCCTGTCTGCGCTTCGGCATGTACGCGTCGTCGAACGGCGGGTCCTTGCTCCACAGCTGCGGGCTGGGTTTGACGCTAAAGTCGCTCGACTGGGGGGTCGAGGCTCGCGGGAAAGCAGTGTCCATGTTGACGAACCGGGGTTCTTTAAAGCTCTCGTTCGGCACCGGGCTCACCGGCGAGCTGTTCTCGTACTTGCTGAGCCGGTTGTAGGACTTACTACTCTGCACCTGTTTCACAATCCCAGCGGCTTTGTCTCCGCCGTACTTTCTGAAAGTGCTGAAGAGCCCGCTCTTGCGGTTGGTGGCAGGCGGGCCCGAGTCGTCGGGGCTGAGGCTCATGCCGGGGTAGTACGACCTTCTGCTGGCGAGGTCTTTTTCTTTCGGAGCGTCTTCACCGCTGCCGTGGCGGAGGTGCTTTCTGAAGAACTTGTTGCTCGAGTCCTTGGCCTTCATGGAGCTGGGGTCGATGTAGGAGAACGGCCTCTGCTTGGCGGCGGCCCAGTTGGCCGAGTTGGCCGAGTTGCCGGACGAGTTCGAGGTGTTGGAGTGGGAGGGCCGATGCCTGATAAACCCCTGGGACGACTTGCGATTTTCCAACTTGCTGGCGCCGACGGTGGGGGACGTGGCGGCCCAGAGGGCGTCGTCTGCTCCCTCGTCGCGTTCCGGCACGGCGACCTCGTCTCTGAGCAAGTAGATGAACCGCTCGATGGAGTTGAGGTCGGCGTCGAGCACCAAGTACTTGCTGAACTGCTTCCAGATGGCGGAGTCGACTGCGTAGTTGCACAACTCCAAGAACCGGTTCCCGGAGATCTCGTTTCGCCTGAAGGTGTCTTTCCAGGTCGAGTTGAACCGGTGGTTGTCCAACCACCGAGTGACGTTGTCCATGTTCCACTTGTTGGCGGAGGCGCCGTGGCTGGACTTGGCCTGGGTGAGCATGGCGTACCGCACGAACCGGTTGTCCTTGCTCATGCTGACGGCGCTCGACGGCGTCAACGTCGACGTCGACGAGGTGTTGGACCCCGTCGATGACTCCGAGCCGTGCCGGTGGTGGAGCTTGCGCCCGGTGGGGGCAGCGTACTCCGACACACAGTTGCGGTCGGTGGTGTCGCTGAGCGGGCGGCGCTGGAGCGGCGGGCCGTCCGAGTACGACGACTGGAGGTCAGCATCCACCGACGGCTGCAAAAAGGTCGGTAGCATATCATAGGCCTGCGGGGCCTGCTGCGGTTCCTGGTCGAGGGGCTGCTCCGGCTCCGAATCCTGGACCGGTGGGTGTATGGAGGTGTCAGAGAAGCTGTAGTGGGCCGGGTACTTGAATCCGGCTGGCTCCAGCGCAGCGGTCTGTGGGGGGACTTTCATGGACGAAAAGTCGAAATTGGTGTCTCTGAGCGACGGGTCGAAGTTGGTATCGAACACCGAGATCCGTTTCCTGCTGTACACCATTCCGTCGGACACTATGCGGGTGTCCTGTCGCTTCGAATCGGAGAACGAGCGAGCCTTGGTGGTGTCGCTGACAGAGCGGGTGCTGGCCTGGGGCCCCTGGCCTCCGGCAGTGCCAGCGTATGCCCCGGCAGGTCCAGCGTGCGCCCCGGAGACGGTCTGGCTGGGTTCTGACATAACGATTATCGCGATGATTTCAATCGCGATCCAATGAGTAACCCAGTGAGTGCTCTCGTGCAATTGGTGTCCGAGATCCACGGGCACCCCGCTGGCAAGGTGCCGGTGCCGTCAGTTGACCGGGCAGCTCAGCAGCTCGTGCTGCTCTTGCTGTACTCGGCACCGCACCGGCTCTCGCTCACCGGTACCCACAATCGCTACGTGAAAGACCAATTGGCCCTCGACGTGTACCACTTCGGCTCCTACGACCCGAGCCGCGTGCTCTTCTCGCTGGCGTCGATCCTCAGTGTGCTCCAGCACGCGTCGCCACCACCACCCCCCCACTTCCACGCCCTCTTGAACCAGATCGACGACCTCCACCACCCGGGTGCCAGGACCGTGCGACGGATGGTGCAGGTGTTTGACTCGCTCGCGTCGAGCTCGGAGCTGGCGTTGGCCCGGTTCCTCAACAAGAACTTCAACAGCGAGTTGCGGCAGCTCCCGAACCTCCAACTCCAGTTGGAAGAGGCAGACATATACTTGAGCGACGCGGCCGTGGCAGAGATTAACCACCACATCGACGTGTCGGCCCAGCCAGCGTACTCGGACTCGTACCAGGGATTCCAGCACACCCTGGGGTTGGAGTGCAACGACGTAAACTTCCGTAACTTGTTCTACCTCTTCTTGCAGATTGCCAGCTCGAAGTTCACGGCAGGCCCTGCCGACCACGACTTCACGCCCTATATCCAGCTCATGCTCTCGGTCTACAAGCAGCGGTGCGGCGTTTCGTGGCTCGAGACGGCCGACTACCGGACGGTGGAGTTGAAGATCAACGCCATTCACGACTTCTTTGTGCCTCCAGACTTGGACCCCCACCACCGGGCCGCTCTCGAGCTCGCTTGTGCTGATATCTTCGACCGGTACAGCTTCTTTGAACCGCCTACGGCGAGCAGGGAGCACAACGGCGGGAGAAGTGAGCACAACGGCGGGAGAAGTGAGCACAACGGGGCCCCCATTCTCCCGAAACAAGACGAGGAACAGCTCCTCAACAATATCCTGCGGCTCCTCCCCCAGCTAAACGAGTTCAACTTCAACTTTGACCCGCTCTTTCCCACTATCCTCAAAGCGTTCATACACTCTCTCACCAGCGACCTCACCACCCCCCAGGACTTGGAGTACCTCAACCAGTTGATCGAGCTCGTGAACCGCATTGTGGACTACGAGAACGACGACCTGAGCAACGGAGGAGACATCTACGAGGCGTCGCTCCTGCTCTACAACCACCACCAGCTGTTGTCGGTGGAAGACAATAGGGGCTCCACCCTCTTGATGCGCTACTGCGTCCACCGGGCGAAGCTAGAAGCGGCCACGGCAGAAAAAGTCCTCAAGCGCTGGAACTTGAAGGCGTTGAGTGTGAGCCAGCTCGAGTACTCGTTGGCCCATACGTGGCAACCCCACAGAGACGCTACTCTACAGGACCTGATCTTCACCCTCTGGCGTGGCTATGTCGAGCGGTTTAGGCGAATAGAGCGGGCAGGGACTGACTACTATAACAAAACTGTCCAGACGAAAGTGATCTTGTCGGACTGGGTCCCCAAGGCCCGGAAAATACTGGCTATGGACCGCACGGGGGCCGTTTTCGCTAGCTCGAAAGCGTTCCGCAAGTGGCAGAACAAGGCGAAGACGCTCCGGCAGTCGGAAAGCAAGGCCCAAGCGTTTCACTCCTCCAGGGTTACAAAGCTGGCGTTTATGCAGTGGAGAGGTAGAGCCAGGCTCCTAGCAGAGATTACAGAGGAGTCTGATCGGTTCAGACACCGTAAGGCCGAGCTTGTTCGTTCAATTCTACTCACCTCCACCTTCGAGGCCTGGTTTTCGAAAATGAACCAGCACGACGTAGAGCTGTTGACGGAGAAACTACGAGCCCTCGGCCTACACGAAAGAAACTTTCTCTTGAAGCGGTACTTTGCCGTGCTCAAGGCTAATCTCAGCTTGAAAAGCCGGGAAGCAGAGGTGGTGGCGAATAACAAACAGTTCCTCGTGCGGTACTTCTTCAAGAAATGGGCGAATCTCTACAAGCTCCGGTTTATTGCTCAGACGTTTCAGGAAGAGAGAGACTCCAAGTTCAAGACTAATCTACTAGCCCACTGGAAGTACGAGCTCGAAATCGGGCAAAAGGCTGACGGCTTCCAGCGTCGCCGACTCGCCGCTCACACTTGGAAGGTGTGGCGATTGAAGACGTTATCGAACCCTAGACTTACAAGCACAGTCTCTCAGAGACTCCAGCACCTTCATTTGAAAGACTACTGGCGGGCGTGGTACCTCTCGTACACCTGCAGGGGTCTCACGAAGAAGAGAGAGTCGATTTTGCTCGGTATTGTGCTCCAAAAATGGCAAGGTAGGGCATTGGATGGGCGTGAGCTAGCCCAGATAGCTGATAGTTTCAACCAAAAGCGGCTTGCAGCCAAACACCTCAAAACGTGGAGCGGCAGCTTACATTTCAACAACAGCCTACCTACTGTAGCCGACACTTTCTACGCCAAGACCTACTGGAAAGTACTTGTCTCCAAGATGAACCATCTCAAGCACTTGGACAGTGTCGAGCAGACGCGTGCTGAAAGCAACCCGTTTGCGTCTAAACACGCAGTCACCGACCGGATTCTGGCACGAGCCGTGTTGAGGCTATGGAGGCAAAAGAGAGAGGCCGTTTTCGAGCAAGCAGCCCAGTGGAAGTTGCAGCGTTTCAACCGAGATGTCATCGCTCCCAACATCCAGAGAAAGTTTCTCACGACCTGGATCGCAGCGTACAATAAGGGTGCAATCAAAGCCGCCGGCTTGCAGGCCAAGTACGTCAATTTTGTGGAAAACAGCCGCTCCAAGAAGCTCTTCTTTGACCGGTGGTTGCGGGTGACCGGCAAGAACTACGAGCTCCAGGCGACCGCTCACAAGTTCCAGAGCCAGCTCCTCTATAAAAAGTTTATGGTGATCTGGTACGATCAGTACCTCAACAAGATAGAGTACTTGCAGGAGATCGCCCAGGAACTCATTGACCAAAAGGAGTTGAAGAAACAGAGAGACGTCTTGAGTGAGTGGTCTATGAAGTACATCAAGTACATCACGAGACACCAGCAGAGCTGTGACTTGTTTGTCAAAAGATGGGAGTCAGCTCGGTTGAAGTCGATCTTCGACTTGTGGTTGTACCGCCTCGAGGAGTCACACACTTCGCATGTGTCGTTCGAGGACTCCCCGTACAAGAAAGCCGACTCGCCGAAACGGGTGAATGTGTTTCTCGATACGTCTTCCGAGTCTATCATTGTCAACGACTCACCCTTGGCGTTTAAGCACCGGCCATCGTCCAAGGAAGAGTCCAACACCTCGCTCAAGTCGAGAGTGGGGGACATCTTGCCTCCAGATGTCACCGAAAGCTACCTCTCATCTCCGATCAAATCGCAGGTGGATTTACCGCCAAACACACCGCTCGTGGCTGGTACAAACATCAGTCCCTCCCGGCTCCAGACCAGTCTTCGAATGAAGAATGAAAAGATCCAGGCGTTGAAGGAACGGTACAGCAAAGTCCGAGGAGCTCGAGAGTCTTTGAACACTTCGCCTTCCCGGCCGTCCTCGTTCAAGGGCTCTCGGCAGTCCAAGACAGCCCCTTCCACCGTAGCGGCCTCTTCCGTGAAGCTATACCCTTTATTGACCGGGAACGCCAGGTTGAGCCCTCCAAAGCGGCCCGAGTTCTCGTCCACGCCTAAACGTGAAAGACTTAATTTTTCATTCAAACGGCTGGAGAGTCCTGAAGAGCTAGACTTGAATCAGACGCTGCCAGAAGCGGCGCCATCGCTCCGACACCCGACGAAGATTATGACCAGCAAGGACATAGAGGACGCTAAGAAATTGAGACGAATCACCCCCATCATTATACCGGAAGCGTTTGACGATCAGCCGAGGATATCGCCTGTCAGGTTGCTCAAGCAGAGACAAAGCTCTTATCTGGGATAATTGTATATTATGTACCATAGTAGTAATTATAACTATACTATTGCTCGAGGTTATCGATCTGTTCGTTGATCTCTTTCGCCACCTTCTCGAGGTTAGGCTCGTCCGGCAACTCGGGCGAGGAAGCATCCAAGTCTGCATCGACCGACTTGTTCAATCTCTTGTAGACATAAAGGAAATCTTCCTTTATGATTGGTGCGTCTACGAGAGTGATGACACCAGAGAAGTCCCTCTTCTCTACTGCTTCCTTGACGGTTTGAGCCAAAAAGATCGCAAGCTCGGTCGGAGAAGGATGCTGCTGCATGAGCACCAACCAGGGGTAGATTGAGATGCCTGAAAACTTTGGCACCGATGCTACGAGCTCCCAGTCGGGCTCGCCGTGCGTGGCTTCGGTGACGAGAAGGTCGATATCGTTCCAAATCTTGCGCAATTCATCCGGAGACTCTGTCTTGTCGTAAACCACTGAATCGCTGTGGAGCTCTAAGAACCTTGATGCACCGGTCATACAGGTGGCCACGTCAAGGTGGACCAATACGGGTTCAGTAGAAGTCTCTGCAATCAGGTTAGCAATAGTCATAGCCTTACCCCCGGGATAGTTATAGCTGGAGATGTAGCCCATGAAAGCTGAGATCACGCCGCTTACAACTGTAAGGACGAGGAATATGAATACTAGCAACTTTCTTGAAAACGAAGCAGCCGACTTTTCGGAGGCTCTTTCGAGTAAGGAGTTAAGGCCGTTCGCCGACACGAGCGTGATCACCGGGAAAGTGTAGACGATGAATCTCCACTCCTTGTGAGGCTGGAACGACATAATGGCGATGAATATAAGAGAAGCGGCAAACAAGGCTCTCAACGTATTTTGCGACGGGCGAACTACGACGTGCTTTTCCTTGTCGAGAACCACGCTGCCATCATCGGAAGGATCAGATACAAGGCCCACGGCAGCTAGCAAGAGCACTACCGGGGGTCTGAAAATCTGGAGGAGGTACCGAGTAAAGTACGCCCCGTACGGCTCCACCCCCCAGTTCACCGACTTGCCCTCCACCGCGTTGTAGAAGAACAGCACGAGCTCGGGGATCGCAAAGGAGTCCCAGAACTGCGAGTCCACTGCCAAAGACAACACCGAGCCGGGCAATGTGCCTGCGACCAACAAGATCAACGCAGATACGATATTCGTTTGGCCAAACCCGACCGAGAAGGTGAACGCCGTGACCACCGCAAACACCCCTACCTCGAGCCTGAACACTATGCCCACGAACGCCAACCAGGTGATGCCCGAGACGTCGCCTTTTACAAGCTTAGCGAGGGCGAAGTTTACAAACGGCAAGGCGATGAAGTTGGGCAAAGTCCGGGAGGCGTAGTACAAGAGGTGGAACTGAGACAACACCAAGAACAAAAAGCACCCCCCGATGTAGGACTTTCTCCTACCCTTCCTAGCTTTGAAGTCAATTCTCCCCACGGCTGTAGCCAATGCGTTCAACAGGAGAGCATTGGCGACACCAATAATGAGCCGTACTAGAAGCTGCAATCTCAATTGGCTGCCGGCGAGCAAGTCCACTCCCAGCCACTGCAAGAGCGTGACGATGGGAGCGGCCACAGCCGATACTAGCAAGCTACCGATAAAGGTTCTCGGAACGACTCCGGGGAACTGTTTGTGGTCGTACTGCTCGATACGAGAGAACGGGAACACGCCGATGTTCAAGATATCGTGGACGGCCTGGAGGTTGAACGACTCCTCGACCTTGGTATACGGAGCGACAGCCAAGTGGGACACCACGGCTGCGAGCACAAGCACCTTTAGCAACGCTTCCACTGCCATTGCGAATTTTTCAACTATCGCAATGACTGAAGACGAGATCCCGCAGCTCGTGGAAGAGCTTCCGGAGGACACATCCGGCTTGACGGCGAACAACATCGACTACTCTGATTCCCGGCCCGTTAGTTCGGTTCCGGAGGGAAAGAAGGTGCCGATTACCATAATTACGGGCTACTTAGGGTCTGGCAAGTCTACTTTGCTCAAGCAGATTGGCAAGAATCTGAAGAAGCGGCTAGCGATTATTCTCAATGAGTTTGGAGACTCGACGGCGATCGAGAAGGCGGTGACGATCGAGGACCACCAGAAGAACGAGGCGGTGCAGGAGTGGTTGGATCTCGGGAACGGGTGTCTCTGCTGCACCGTCAAGGACAACGGGGTGGTGGCCATCGAGCAGTTGATCGAGCGGTCGCGGGACAAGATCGACTACATACTCTTGGAGACCACCGGGGTGGCGGACCCGGCCCCGATCGCCCGGGTGTTCTGGCTCGACGAGGGGTTGGCATCGAACGTGTACATCGACGGGGTGGTGACGGTGCTCGATGCCCAGCACGTACTCGAGAGTCTAGACGACGTGGGGGGTCACTGGCACGACAGCGTTGGCGACGCGGGAGCCGAGGCCGAGCTGCTGACCGAGACAGAGCCGCTGGCTGAGGCCGAGCCGCTCGACGGGTTGACGACGGCCCACCTCCAGATCGCATTGGCCGATACGGTGCTTGTGAACAAGGCGGACTTGTTGCCGGCCGACGGGCACCGGTTGCAGGAGATCACCGAGCGGGTGCGGTCCATCAACGGCACCTGTCCCGTGCACACGACGGCGTTTGGCGACATCGCCTTGGACAAGATCCTCGACTTGCACGCGTTCGAGGCTAACGTGGAGAAGATCCACCAGTCGGTGGGCATGGCCGGCGCGCTGTTCCACGACCACCGGGTGGCCACCGTGTCGGTGACGTTCCCGTTCTTCACGAGCGACGCCCAGTTCGCCCAGGTTGAGCGGTTTATCCAGCAGGTGCTCTGGGAGCACACCGCCAACGGGACCGCGGTGGAGGTGCACCGGCTCAAGGGCATACTCGTACGGGACCACGATGTGCGAGTGGTACAAGGGGTGAGAGAGACCTACGACATCATCCCCGGGGGCGTGTTGCTACAAGAGATCACCGAGAACAAGCTCGTGTTTATAGGCAAGGGACTCGTGGAGTCGCATCTCCGCCACGACTTGCACCAGTATATAGCCTCGTCCGCGCATTAATCAACCGCATGTCTGTACACTATACCAGCCGGGTAGACGTCCCAGTGACGGATCTTGACGACAGCGACGACGATATCCTCTTCCACCAGCACCGGCCGGCCCACGGCGTGAGCATGGCGGAGGTGGACGATCTCGACTATGACCCACCACCCAAGCCTTTGCTCCTGAAGCTCAAGAGCTTGTTCACCAGCGACAACTACGAACGCGTCGAGAGCTACGAGCTAGACGCCAACCTCAGCAGCTTCGTGATCGACGACAGCAGCGACGCGCCCGTGGCAGCTCCGACGCGGCTCAAACGCCAGCACGTCAGAGGCCTTGCCCTCATCGCCGTAGCAGCAGCAGTGGCAGCCACCGTCTACTTGCTCCGGGCACCACCAGTGCACGCGTGGGCCACCCCCAGGCCGATGCTCTCCAACTCGACCCACAGCTTCCACCCCACCACCGTAGTCATCTCGCTCGACGGGTTCCACCCCCACTACATTAACCCCCACCTCACGCCGGCCCTCCACCAGATGATGCTCGACGACTACAGCGCTCCGTACATGGTGCCGTCGTTCCCGTCGTCGACGTTCCCCAACCACTGGACCCTCGTCACCGGGTTGTACCCGTCGGAGCACGGCATCGTCGGCAACACCTTCTACGACCCCCAGTTGCGCAAGCAGTTTGTCAATACAAACCCCAAGATGGGCGGCTTGGACCCGGCCATGTGGCAGGGCGGCGAGCCCGTGTGGGCCACCGCCGCCCGCCAGGGCGTCAAGTCGGCCGTCCACATGTGGCCCGGCAGCGAGGTCCCCGGCGTCGGGATCGGCAACGGGCCCGTCGCAGTCGACCGCTACAACGGCCTGGAGCTCCTCTCGTCGAAGGCCAGCCGCGTCATGGAGTGGTTGGACACCAGCGACATCGACTCGCGGCCCGAGTTGATCCTCACGTACGTCCCCACCATCGACCTGTACGGCCACAAGTTCGGCATCAGCGGGCCCAACTTGAGCCACGCCTTGGCGTACGTAGACGACTTCATCGGCCTCGTGCGCCAGGAAATCGCCGCCCGCCACTTGACCGACATCGTCAACTTGGTCGTCGTCAGCGACCACGGCATGGCCCCGACGTCCGACAGCAGGTTGTTGTACTTGGACGATATCGTCGACATGGCCAAGATCGAGCACACCGACGGGTGGCCGCTCTTTGGCTTGCGGCCGTACCCGAGCCACTCGCCCGATGACATCTACCGCGAGTTGGTCGACCGCTTGAGCCAGCAGGACGAGACGGTAAGGGAGAACTTTGACGTATATAGAGTACAAGATCTCCCGAGCGAGTGGAACTTTGGCGGCAACCTCACCGACCACGCATTCAACTATAGACTAGCCCCGCTCTGGGTGATCCCTAAAGTAGGCTACTCCATCACCACCCACGAGCAGATGAAGCAGAAAAACAACCACTACTCTCCCAAGGGCGTCCACGGCTACAACAACACCGAGTTGTTGATGCGGGCCCTCTTCCTCGGGTCGGGACCGTACTTCAAAGCCAAGCTCTCCACCGGCAAGCGCGTGCGTCCCTTTGCTAACACCCAGGTGTACAACCTCGTCTGTGACTCGTTGAACTTGGCTCCAGCCCCCAATAACGGCACCTCTGAAAGTGGCTACATCGTATCGGCCGTCAGCGATAAGAATGCGCTCCCAGCTGACTGGACAGACCCGTGGGTGTACCCTGGCTTGGACTATGAAGTGAGCCACATCGTCGAGGGAGCCACGTACGACATGTTGTACAAGCCGGAGCACGAGGAAGGGGCTGGGACCAGCACAAACGCCAGCCCATCCCAGTCGCTGGCAAGCGAAGAATCCGACTCCCCCGTTGAGTTGTCGCTCCCCAAACCGTCTGGCTCCCCCGACACTGCTACCCCGTCGGGCGAGGCAGATGATGGATTGCTCGCCGATTTCTTGGACAGTCTTGAAGATCTCAGCGAGGAACTACAGGACGGAGTCGGCGACTTGGGCGAAGACATCAAACACGGCTGGGACGGGTTCAAGCATTTGCTCCACGGAGATTCATAGATAGGCGTATATTGTCTTAAGTACTTTCACTAACGCTCTCATTCAAAGCAGTGTGCGCTTTTTGTAAGAACGGTAAGCTCATTAAAGCATCGTCCACCGTCCGGCTCAGACGGTCTTCGCTCCGGGTCGGCGTCTGCAAGAACGGAGAGTCACAGCCAGCCCTATCGGGCGATCCAACCGTCGAGGCCAGATCGTTCTGGCTAAAGACCCCCGACCTGGTATGTCTCGTCCGCCTGGGTGTCCCTCTTGGCTCAACCGTAGTGCACAACTGGGTGAGCTTAACTATAGCAGACTTGCTTAGCATGCCGAATGATTCAGACTCGACAATCACCGGCCACGAAGATTTGATCACCTGGATCAACTTTTCAATAAGCAATGGTTCGTTGGCGAGAAAAATGTTGTTCCAAATATTCAAAAGGGCATTGATCAGGTCCTCGGAATCCAACACAAGTCCATGGGTCGTCACGAGCGAGTCCAAAGCCTCATATATCTTGTTGAGCACTCGGGCTCGAAGGTCAGGAAGCTCGTAGAAATTAGACAATACCAAAAGTCCAGAGTAGTCTACCAAAGTAAATGACGATACAAACGAGGCTAGAGATTCAATAGAATCGGTGTATAAGTAGTACACTAAGCTCTTGACCCAGTGAACCGGCTCGGGGATGAAGAACTTGTTGTACTTGGCTTCGTCCATCCCACTTTCAATCACTCGTTTGAAGTAGGGCCATCTGGCGAGTAAAATCGGTTTGTGTACTTTGATCACCTCTAGCCGGCTGTCAACCACATCTGTATTGAAAATTAAAATATCCCCTAACAAATCTGGGTTCTCTGTGTACTCGTGGTACAGTTCTGAGGGCTTGAGGCAATAAATTTCAAAATCAGTGTACTCCTGTTGGATTAAAAATTCTTCAAAATCGTTAGAAATGGTTCTGGCATTCTCTTTTATGGCTTCCATTTCCATCCCAAGCTCTTCTAATCCTATCTCTAGCACTACAGAAAGCATTCCATCTTCTACAAGGTGCTCAATGTCTTCGGTAGCCTCTTCGGTAGCACCATCGTTGTCGTCGACACCATTCTGTATGCCATCATCATTCATGTCCTGTTCATTGTCATCGGCGCCATTCTGTATGCCATCGTCATTCATGTCCTGCTCCTGATCCTGGATACCGTTGTGGTCCTTGTGCTCTCCTCCAAAAAGTAAAACGGTCCCCAGATTAGACACACACACATCCTTCCAGTAGTAGTCAGATATATCTATCCCCTGCTTGCTCAAAAAGAAGTTACGCAAGTGCTTGAGCTCGACCAAATCAACGTGCTTCAACTGGTCGAGATTATAGTAGGAAATGTAGCATCCAGATTCCTTGGTATCGAAATTAGAATTAGGGAGAATCACATCCAACTTGATCGATGAGCTCATGAAGCTATCAAAGTACCGCCTCTCGATGTTTGTAGGTAGCCACTGGGTGTTCGAGAAGATAGAAATCTCCCCCTTACTCTGATCTTTTAGATCAAAATAAGTGATGCGATCCTTAACATGGTTCATATTCAGATTGAGGCCCCCAAAACTAAATACCTTGTTATCGTGGATGGTGATGAAATGGTCGAACCTATGCACAAACTCATAAGGCCCGTCCCAAGTCCCGGTGGTGAAATCGTAGCTGTACAAGTGATTCACAGGGTTGGAATTGATGATACCTCCACTGATATATATTTTATTCCCATCAGGCGACAAACAACTAGCGTGCCTCGATCTCCCCGAAGGTGCATTGCTCAAAACAAACTCTGGAGGTGTTGTCCAGGTCTTGGAAAACACATTGTATATCAACATTAGACTGTTTGTCTTGACATCGTCTGTCACCGGGACCACATCTGTATCGTCGACAGGAATCCCTCCGAAAACCAATATATTCCCTCTTCCAATATAATTGGCCAGGTGCCCTTCTCTGTATAGTTTTTTGTGGGATTTATCGACATGCCACTGTAGTGATTTGGTATCGAATAAGTAGACATTACTATCTAGTCTGTCGTAGTCATCAAACCCTCCGAAAAGGAAAAACCCATAAGTGCCAGGACATGCCACTAGTGTGGAGTTGTAGTTGTAAGGAGGTGAATACCGACACTTTGTAAGCTTAAACCTTCTGGTGCTTGAGCTGCCAGTGTTAGCTCTGCTCATCTCGCAGCTAATTTATTTTCCCCAGTCTGAGGAGCGATAAGGTGTAGCGGTAAACCTGGAGTAGAGTTTTTTTCTAGTAGTAGTGGTGGATTTACATAATTATTTCTCTAGTAGTAGTGGAGTTTATATAATTAGTTCTCTAGTAGTAGGGGAGTTGATATAAATCTTAGAGTGTAGTGTGTCATTGTCGGCTAGACTATAGAAACTACTGTCTAATCAAATAAGGTGTTCGATCTAATGCAAGAATTTGTCATATGTATTAACTTACCAAGTGTCAAAAGGATCCTTGTCAGTAGTGCTAACACTCACCTCAGCACCCTCGAGCTCTCCCTCCAATTGCTCCTTGATCACCTTTAAAAACGCCCGTTCGGTGTTGGAATGCTGGCACGCAATCACAGAACTATTCGTTTCCTTGAAATAAAGAGCCTCGTGGTGTGAAAGCTCTCCCGTGTAGAACAAATCTGCCTGTACGCCCTTGAACACGCTGCCTCCAGAACCAGCACAAATGGCAATAGTCTGAATCTCGTGAGTCTCATCTTTCCCGTGGGCAACAGCTACTTGCACATGAGTTAATCCCAAAGACTCTTTGACTCTTTCAGACGCAACTTTTAAGCTGATAGGTTTGGTCAACTTTACGAGTCTCCCCATCCCACAATCGGCTTCTGTTTTGTCGGGAATGATAGCCAGTTTTGACTCAATTTCAGAGCCTTTGGCGATACCTTCAGCCAAGAAGTCATTCACCCCACCTGCTGCACTATCCACAGCCGTGTGTGGACAGTAAACGCTGATATCATTCTTGATCAACCTTAACAATGACTTCTGCTGGGGATCATCTGTGGTAATTGATTTTAGCCCTCTGAAAATAAATGGGTGATAGGCCATTATCAAATTCGTGCTCGAGTTCACAGCTTCATCTACAACAGACTGTGTCAAATCAATGGCTAAGAGAATCTTGACAGGATTAGTGAGTTCTTTCTCACTAAACGCTTCTACCAAAAGCCCGGTATTGTCCCATGAAGAATCGGCTAATTTCGTTGGATAAAATTTCTGGACTGACATCTTGTTAGTAGGGTTAAGAAGAACAAAACTAGCTTCACATACTGGCACCTACGGCCCGTTTAATAGACGCTCTGCTCATTACTTATCTTGAAGATTGAAAAATTGTTGCGCAAAAAAAATATAGGCAATACTTGCCTCCTGCCAGAATTGAACTAGCGACCTTTGCATTACAAGTGCAACGCTCTACCACTAAGCTAAGAAGGCAAATTTCCGATGTTTGTGGCATAACTCTGATTCAATTAGAACCATTACTTGGACTTTCAATTGGATGGGATGAAATATATTTGGTATATCGGTTCTTGGGAGAACGCGTAGATAAAACTCAATGCTAGTCACGTGTTCGAACACTTACTAAATTCCACTCTGTGAACGGCTTTTGCAAACAAACTGCTACTGGCAGAGCTGCAAAAGTCGTGTCTCATCAGTACCCACTGCCACGTAAGTCTCTTCATGCTATGTATTTATTATTTACAGGACTACTCAAACACCTTCAACTTGGACGTCACTCTGTCATCTGTGACCAACTCTTGCACCCACTCGCTGTTCTTCAGCTTACCCTTCTCGACCCATTTCTTGGGCCACAGCACCTCCTCCTCTTTAGCTAAGTACTGGTCCTTGTACTCAAACGGCCTCGACTTGTTGTCAACAACATGCATTGTTCTTTCGCTAAACTCTTCTGCCAAGTGCCTACGAGTGAAGAAGTTGTATAGCTTCGTAAAAGTGTTCAAAAACCCAAGAGGATTTATCACCGGGTAGACATAAATGGACTGCTCAAATAATGCAGGCACACCTTGTTCGTCTCTTACGACCTGGCTGAAATCGAATTCTGGAGCAAGCACGGCTTTCTCATAATCCGAAGTTTTGATGTACGGAGCTGGAGCGAGGTTTTCCTTTTCCTCTTCCTCGTCTTTTGGTTCCTCCTTTGGTTCACCGGCTGGGTCCACCTCTTCCACTTTTGGTTCAGGAGGCGGAGTCAATGGCCCCAAAAGACCTTCATGCAACCCCTGAAGGTACTCCTTGTAGGCACCTCTTCCCACACAGACAACTCCACCTGGAGCTTCGGAATGAACGTCGTCTCTGACTGGCTCTATCGTATCGTACTTGTAGTAGTAGCCTAATACGTCCTTTGTACGGTAGAGGTCAGAAGCTTTCTTGTACTCTTCTGGTTCTTCCTGCTTCTTCTTAAAGGGGTGCTTTACGATTTCTGGTATGGAAACTTGGAAAAACTTGGACCACGAGTTATCGTACCTGATTTGCTCCTGTTCTTGTTTAAGCTGTGCTTCGTGTTTGATCTTATCTCTTCTCAATTGTCTGATTTTTTCACTCACGGTGGAACGGATATCTCCCTGTTTGTTTGCAACCAAGATATCAAAATCAATGGCTGCAGAATTCAATATAGGCTTGATGTACCTCTTGAGGTACCCCATAGAGACTTCAAGAAAATCGTCAGGAGGAGGAGCAACGAAAATGGTGAGCTTTCTAGGAAGCCTCTTGGATTCGTAAACTTCTTTGCTAAGCTCTTCCACTTGTGCCATGCATTTTTTTCTAATTTGTTTCTGTTCGTATCTGTCGTACGCAATTCCACCTCCAATACTGGCTAAAACACTCCAAAAAATCATCCAATTTCTGGAAGGTAAAGAAATTCTGGGGATTCCCATAGCCTTCAACGCAGGATTGGACCACCCTTTCTTTGGAACCTTTGGAGCTGGCTTCTCTGGTGGTGTTTCAACCGGCTTTTCAGGTTTGTCGCTCATATCGATGGATTTTTCACTCTCGCGAAAATTTTTTTGGCTGCAATTTTAGATAGTGTTGATATTTAGTATTATAAAAGTCATAGTAGCTGTATACAATTACACGGTCTTAAGTAGCTTATCGGAACGGGTTTTCCTGATGGCCAGGAGTACAGTAAACAGAGCCGAGAAGAAGGTTGCGGCTGCGAGAACCCCACCAGTGTACTGGATCAAATCAAAGTAGCCCTTGGGGTTAGACGAATCGCCGATTAAAAGACCTGCAATTGGAGGTCCCAAGATGTTCCCTATGCCTCTGAAAAGGTACATTATACCGGACACGAAGTAGTACACCTCCACGCCGAATGTTTCCGTTAGACACGCCGGGAGAAGCGATATGATCGGCCCCGAAGCCACACCATATAGTACCATAAAAGCCACGAACGTACCTCTTTCCGGCACTAACCAGAGGGCATACACGGTGAGCATGCTGCAACCGCAGCAAATCAGTTGCATGTTAAGCCGTCCCACATAGTCTGCCACGAACCCTAAGAGAATCTTCGAAGACGCATTTACAACGTTATTAATAGCGATAAACGTTGCCCCCTCGTCGCCAGAATACCCGAGCGTAGATCCATAAGTAGACATATACACTAGAGGAATCAAGTATCCAATAGACTGGAACAAGGCACACATCATTTGCGAGGCAAAAGCCACGTCTTTGAAGATCTTCATATGTGTTTTGAACGACTGGTGTTTGGGCTTATAGTCTGGGTGAGGATGCACGAAAAAGCTACTTGACATCGTCAATGCCAACACTATGAATCCTAAAATACGAAGAGCCCACTTCCAATGTACCGTATTCAAAAGTTTTCTGGTGATAAATGCAAATGCCATAGAGCCAAAACCTGACCCAGCAAATATAATACCCATAGCCAAACCTCTACGTCTATCAAAATACTGAGAACAGTATACGACCGGTGGAATATAGACCATCGACGAGCCAATCCCAAACATAATACCTTGTGTTAAAGCAAATTGCCAGGTTTCTTTGCACCAGCTTGCAGCAATCATTCCCAAAGAAAGAAGTAAACTCCCAATCGCCATGGCCTGAAATGTACTTAAATACTTTCTTATATACGACTGTAGGGAGCTTAGCATATAAGTAATAGATGATGCCAAAGTGCCTATAAGGGCCACTACAGCTGGGTTTTCACCGTTCAAGGGTCCCTTACCAGAGAGATAAAACTCTTGAAAAATTCCGTAACTGAATCCCACTCCAAAAACTGTAAAGTTGCACAAAAAACCTGCAATTACACAATAAATTCCATATCTTTTAATAAGCAGTGGGTGTACAGGCTTGACATCCTCTTCATCGAACACTTGTTCAATTTCAGAAGACATCGTTCAACAAGCAGTACTGGGTAGACTTCTGCGCACTTAAATAGTTAGACAGTAGAGCCGTATTACTCCGCTTATGAGTAATACAATACAGTGTTCCAGAGGGAACTTAAACCCGTCTTAAATGGATGTCGCACTGCGATGCAAAATGCACGATGTAAAGAATATCGCTTTAAATGATTAACACCGAAAGATTAGAGTGATAGGGCAATGAGATGTCGACAAGCTGAAAGCCAATATCTCACGAATAAACACACATTCTGAAGTCAATTCGAACGCAGCATCAAACATGGGAGAGTTTATAATAAAGAATAATGCAATCCTCACGTGATATAATCAATTCAACCGATTTGCAGATTCACCTCCTCTTGTAATCTTCGGATATAAATTTTGAAGGACAAGCTGGGTTGGTTTTGTTAAAGGTGATACAGTAGCTGGGAACTTTTGGAGGAAAATAGAAAATTACGAATAATTCAAGATTATGTTTCTTTAAACAAAAACTGTATAACACGCTATAATAAAACTATAAACTCTTGCTCGCCAATTCAACCTATTAACCAATACTGAAGATTGTGCCGATAAATATCTTTGGATTTTGTACCAAAATTACCTTCCCTGTACTCAGGTGGCCAAGGACGAGATGCAAATATCGAAGCAAACACACTTCCTAAAGCTGCTGAAATAAAGCTTCCAACATACTGACTACTAACCGAGTTACAAGACTTGTGAATCCTATCTTCAAACATCTTGTTCCTCGGATAAAGTATTATCATCTTTCAAAAAGGGAGAGTTCCTTTTTGATAGACATCCATCTTGTGACCTTTTGTGTCAGAGTTTTACGTTGAAAATGTCGTCATTGCTCGTAGTGTAACGAACAAGTATATTCGTATGAGATCAATAATGAAGCTAGCATATTTGTATTGTATTGAGAGATGATTCTTCAATAATCAGGAAAGCTCTATTAACTATGAATTTGTCTTTCAGTATCTTCTGATAAAATTTCTCTCTACTAGAATCAAAAAGGCTGCAAATTTAAAACCAGTTGAAAATATACAAATTGGAATTGAACATTCTGAAAATTGTTTCTCTGTGTTTGGAGAAAAATCTTCTTTAATTAGATCTGTCGTTAGGGACATCTCGTTGCCATATCATTCCACTCCTTCGGTGTTAATCATTTAAAGCGATATTCTGTACATGATGCATTTTGTACTGTTTGCATAGCGACATCCATTTAAGAGGGGTTTAAACTTGACTCAAGACATTGTACACGAATTGTGGAGCAAGGACGTTTTCGGAGTGACAGGGAGATGGAGATATACTTCCTTGACTCCTATTGTTTCAAGATAACGGTGTCTCGCCCGAGTCTACCCGTATGTCGGACAAGTACGGGTATGGCTGCAAACAGAAGTACCTGTGTTGCTGCTTCATAGATCCTCTTGATGGGGTAACTTGTCTTAGCTCTCGCTGGCTAATTGTAAAATGTTTATATATACTCCCCTTCATGTATGAAGAAACTACATCACTCTGCTGAGCACAAACAGGTAGAGATGATCTTTGAGTGTATTATTATTGCTGTCAAGTAGACTGCTACCTGAAGACCTGAATGTTCTACTCGCTACAAAGTGATTCAGACCTTACGTAAAAATGCTCCTGATGTTGATCCCCAGACTCTATTGTGTTCATCGTGACTTCCCTGACTGCAGAAAAAGACACGTCAAGAGGGTCAACGGTTAAAGTCACAAACCCAAAGAGCAAGGACGTCTACCTAATGAACACACTCAATTGCTTTTCTTTATCCAGATATTCTGAAAATTAAGTCCGGGTAGCTTGAAATAATTTAGCGGTTATTAAAGTAGAGTGTACAATACATTCCCCAGATCTGTTGTACATTCTAATCTTGATCGAGATAACGAAATCATGTAACTAACCAACAAGCGAACAAATGAACAGATCCAACCCCGACTCCGGACATGCTAGTAATGAAAGCGAAACGTTGCATTCGCAGTCAGATGCAACCAGGGGGCCCCGGTCTCGGGCCGTCACTAATTGGTGCCCGTTGAAAAACCAACTCTGAATCTCGCCGGGAGACACCGAGCAGATAAGCCGAAAACTGTCGGTAGATCAGTACGGCGTTAGTGCGGCAGTGGTGGTAAGAAATCGTCGACTAGACCCGCCACTTGCTGCCCCCACACATCGTGGTTGCGGTCTGAACCGAAGATAATCCGACTAAACGCGGTGAATCTCAAACAGACACCCATGAATGTGATTCGACGCAGATAAATGCCCGGTAAAAACAGAAATTCACAAATACAATCAACCAGATCAACCCTCAAGTTGTTTATTTCTCCCACATCTCGGTACGAGCCTTTGCTACTACAGTCTACAACCCCCTATGCTCTTCTTTCCGAGGCATTGCTTTCATATTTCATAAGCATGACTCATGATGATTAACCCTATCCCTGCACATAAGCATGTCTACTAAACCTGCAGAGGCCTGAGTTCCGGTTCAGGCATCGCATTCTATTGGCCGGATAAACTGCGATGAGTTAGATCTGACTGATAACAGAAGTGGGTATTTTTATTGGAAAATGCAAGTCTCATGCCTATGCCTGTGTGCTAGGTAGTAGTAATATAAATATTTGATTAAATTCCTAGACATTTTCTTCTCTTCTTTATATACTAAATAATCAAAATGGTCTTACCAACAGAACCAGAATTTCAACAAGCTTACACCGAATTAGTCACTGCTTTGGAAGACTCTACTCTTTTCGAACAGCATCCACAGTATAAGAAGGTCATCCCAGTCGTCTCTGTGCCAGAAAGAATCATCCAGTTCAGAGTGGCTTGGGAAAATGACAAGGGTGAAATTGAAGTCAACAACGGTTTCAGAGTTCAATTTAACTCTGCCCTCGGTCCATACAAGGGTGGTTTGAGATTTCACCCATCTGTCAACTTGTCTATTTTGAAATTTTTAGGTTTTGAACAGATTTTCAAGAATGCTTTGACCGGCCTTTCTATGGGAGGTGGTAAAGGTGGTTGTGACTTCAACCCAAAGGGTAGAACCGACGCCGAAATTAGAAGATTTTGTGTTGCCTTTATGAGACAATTGGCCAGATACATTGGCCAAGACACCGATGTTCCAGCTGGTGACATTGGTGTAGGTGGAAGAGAGGTCGGATTCCTCTTTGGTGCCTACAAGCAAATGCAAAACAACTGGTCTGGTGTTTTGACCGGTAAAGGTTTAACCTGGGGTGGTTCTTTGATCCGTCCTGAAGCTACCGGTTACGGTACCGTCTACTATGTTGAAAAAATGATTGAAAAAGCCACTGGTGGTAAAGAAACTTTCAAAGGTAAGAGAGTTGCCATATCTGGTTCCGGTAACGTTGCTCAGTACGCTGCTTTGAAGGTTATCGAATTGGGTGGTGTTGTTGTTTCTTTATCCGACTCCAAGGGTTCCATCATTTCTAAGAACGGTATCACTCCAGAGCAAGTTGCTGCCATTGCTGATGCCAAGATCAAGTTCAAGTCTTTAGAAGAAATCATCAAGGACTCCGTTTCCAGCTTTTCTGGCAAAAACGAAGTCGAATACAAGGCTGGTGCCAGACCATGGACTCTTGTCGGTAAAGTTGATGTTGCTTTACCATCTGCTACTCAAAACGAAGTTTCTGGTGACGAAGCCAAGGCCTTGGTTGAAGCTGGATGCAAGTACATTGCTGAAGGATCCAACATGGGTTCTACTGTTGAAGCCATCGATGTGTTTGAAAAGAACAGAAGCAAGAACGTCTGGTACGCTCCAGGAAAGGCTGCCAACTGTGGAGGTGTCGCCGTATCCGGTTTAGAAATGGCCCAAAACTCCCAGAGAGTTTCTTGGACTCGCGAAGAAGTAGACCAGAAGTTGAAGGACATCATGTACACTTGTTTCGACAACTGTTACGAGACTGCTAAGAAGTACAGTAAGGAAAAGTCTGAATTGCCATCTTTATTGAAGGGTGCTAACATTGCTGGTTTCATCAAGGTTGCCGACGCTATGTTTGACCATGGTGATGTTTTTTAAGCATTTGTAGATATGATAACGACGAATAGACATTGAGAATAGAGTAATGTAGATTAGAGAGCTGTCAGAGCAGAGATAGTATAGTGAGACGTCTAAATTTTCAGCTGAGCGTAAAAGCCAGTGCTAACTTTCTAATCTGCCGCGTTTTAGTTTGACTCGCGTAGAGCTCAATAATGGCAGAACCAGAAATATTTGAACAGATACCGAACGATCTCTCGCTCCCACTGTACATACCCCTCCCTTTCAGTTCCATTAGAGAGATAGCCCAGCTTTTTCCCTCGAAAGATGACGTGGTTTCGAAGGCTGAAGCAAGCATTTTGCAGATCAAGCAAGATGTAGAGCAGTTTGTCGATTTCGTGCTTGAAGAGGAACTTCTTGGTAGCATTGAAGATGTCAAGTCTACACTTGAGGAGTATACACTTACAGTGAAGAGACTCTTGGAATCCAAAGCAGACTTCGAGCTTTGGAAAAATGCTGTCTACTCTGTTAAATTGCAGTACCAGACTTTAATGCACACAGAGGAAGAGTTTGGCCTAAAAACGTTGGAAAGATACCGAGATAATGAAACCCCATTGTTCATAGATGCTATACGTAATGAGTATACCAGCTCGAAGGCGTTGGAAGAGCAACGGCACGATTTCGCTGCTACTCTAAAGCAAAATGAAACTTTCCAGTACGTGAAAAATATTGCATTCGTTCTCGACAACCCCGAAGAGCCACTTCGGGAGGACGAGGAAGAGGACGATCTTGCGGTGGCAGGAGGCAAGATTTCTTTCACGGATCCAATCACGTTAAACACTTTTGTGAGCCCTTACAAGTCCAGGAAATGCAATCATGTGTTTGAAGAAGAGAGTATTTTGCACCATCTCCGCAGCGACAAGACGTGCCCTGTTTCAGGGTGTGAGAGCCTGATACTGAAGAACGATTTAGTACCGGATCGGTTGATGAAGTTGAGGATCAAGGTGTATGAAGTGAAGAGCAGGGCCAGAGAGGAGGACATTGACCGGTTGTGAGGACGTAATGATCTAATGTTTATAGAATATAGCACCTAATGAATGGCTTGAGCCTTAGATATTCCAAGTGGGAGGTACTTACAAGAGTATTTAATTGATATACTATGTTCTCACTACCCGTCGCAGCTGCAATATTATTTACACCCTTTCTCTCTAATTTGTGAATCTCGCAATGGCTGCGAAATTAATAATAATGCAATAATACTAAGATTCATAGCGACTACGACCTAAGCTCCAGAGGCGCAAGCGTAACAAAACCAAACCACTGGTCTATGAAGGTATAACCGTACTACACAAACTTCCCCACTCAATTTCGTGGAGAAAAACTTGCCACGGAATACCAATTCCTAAAATGCGAGCAAGATCCCTTTTTGCAGATTTTCATTTATAAGGAGTCCATCTTTCACTTCCCACAACACGAATGGGATTCACCGATCTGACTACCGAGCCGTTTCTTCCTAAAGGCGACAACGGTGAGCCCGAAGACGAGTATGCCATCGAGTCGTTCGAACTCCCATCAGGATCATCGAGATCTGATGGCAGGTATCACATAGAGTATAACAATGAGCACCTTTACATCGATTCGGTAAACTGGAGGGATAGTTGGGTTTTGAAGGGGCAAATACTCCTGACGTTTTTGGCATTTGTGGTGTTCGGTATGGCAGAGCAGGCCGTTGGAGCACTACTACCAATTTTCCAGAAACACTATGGAGTGGGTGATTTAAAAACCAGTTTCTTATTTCTCAGCTCGATCTCAGGCTATATAGCGATGGGGCTTTTGAATGGATTAACACATAAGTATGTGGGGTTGAGAGGGGTTCTAATGATAGGCTTTTGCTGTATGTGTACCTGCTATTTTTTGTTCAGCTTTGCTCCTCCGTTTTGGATATTGGTATTTTCTGCCACCTTCAACGGGCTCGGGTGTGGCGTTTTGGATGCAGCGTGTAACGCTTGGATCAGTGGACTTGCAGATTCCAATCAGATCTTGGGGATTCTCCATGGCTGTTACGGGCTTGGGTGCATGATCTCACCCGCTTTGATATCTAACTTGATTGAGAGGAAATCCAATCCGTGGAAATGGAACCAGTACTACTATATACTATTAGGGTGCTCCTTCTGTGGGCTCGTAGCGTCATATTTCTGCTTCAGGTTCGAAACTGCCAAAAAGTATCAATATTGTTTCGAATTGAAGGTGGGTAAAATCAACAAAGATGGTATTGAGTTAAGAGACTTGAATGAAGAAGACGGTGAAGGGGAAGACAGGCTTGAGGCCGATGTGTTTGCTGCCGTTAAATCGAAGTTGGTGTGGGCTTTTGCGATTATCTTATTCTTGTATGTAGGAGGAGAAATGGCATTCGGGTCTTGGTTGATCAGTTTCCTCTTGCGAATCAACAAGTTGGACTACAAGACGAGTTCATATATCGCCACCACCTTCTGGTGTGGGTTGATGCTAGGCCGTACGACTTTAGGGTTTGTCACGGCCCATTTCTTCAGGACTGAGTTGATGGCCAATTTGGTGTACATCCTAGGAAGTGTGGTGGGGTACGCAGTATTCTACCTCATTACCTTTACCACCTGGTACTGGCTATTCTTTGTAGTGGTTTTCATCACCGGGGTGTTTGTCGGTCCGATCTTCCCCACCACGATTGTTGGTGCCATTGGAGTTCTACCACCGAAGTACCACACCTCAGGTGTTGGTTTTGCTTGTGCTTTTGGAGGGGCTGGAGCTGCAGCTATGCCGTTTTTAATTGGGTTGGTGGCCGAGTCGGGTACCACTGGACTTCGAATCTACCCGTTAATTATTTTGGTCGTCTACATCGTGTTGCTTGGGGCGTGGAGTGCACTTACCCAGAGGTTTATGCCGACTTACACAAGGCCCTTGTAGAATGATGGTGTGGTATTAATGTTACAAAGTACGTACTGAAATAAATATTTATGAATGCAAGTGCGAGGCGACTACGAGCTGCCTCCCTGTTGAACCCACTCCTCCGGGGTGAAGCCCTTCTGAGTGAAAGCGTGGATAGTTGCGATTTCATCTTTCAAAGCACTGTTAACTAGCCTGTGCCTCATGAGTTTATTTTTACCCTTGAACTTTGGCGACACGATGACCACGGCGAACGCCTGGCCGCAGCCGCCAGACATGTCCTCCACCTGGACCAAGGTAGCATCAAGCCTTTCCTTTATCACCTGTTCCAAAGATGCTGTGGTCAATGACATTGAAAATTATTTTTCATTGGTAAGCTGAATCGCGTGCGATAAATAGTTTACTGTACTCTTATATTATACCTAGAACATTACACATTACCGGTCTCGCCGTGATGCTCTCCAGACACTTTCGATAAGCCTCTGGTGACGGTGTTCGACCTCACCTCCACGTTCAAAGGATCACTCAACTCGTCCTTGATGGCGTAACCGGTGAAAAACCCAGGGTTCTCTTTCGACGCCTTCTCGATCTTGTTCATAATCTCTTTGGTGGAGATGCTCTCTGCCTTGTCGAGGTTGAACCGGCACAACTCCATAAACTCCAACAAATCGGTGGGGAGGTAGCTGAGCTCTTCGTGCATTTCAATCAACTGGTTCACCACTTCAATAGCCAAAAAATAGGAATCACCGGCTTGATCCCCCCCACTTTTGGAAAACAAAATATTGGGGGCAACCACCGTGGCCAAGTTGTGGATATCCATCTTACTTCCCGACTCTTCGTCGATCTCTGCAAACGACGACACCCAGTTGAAGAAATAGAGCAACACCTCAACCAAGTTACGGTGGCTCCGCGGGAGCATACAGTACACCAACTTGATCAACCGTTTCTTGAGCTTGGCGTCGGACTGTTTCTGGGTCTCGATCCACAAGTCATAGAGGTTGAACGTCAATAGCGGGTTGGGGAGTTCTCGGATCCACTTCTTCATCAACGCCGCCAACTGCACCGCCGTCTGGGTGGAGAAATCCGGGGACTTGAGGGGGTTCTCGTTGATCTGGTGCGTCAACTCCTTCAACCTCTTGATGTTACCGTTCAATCTGAAGATACCTTCGACCGACATATCTTTTGTCTTTAGAGAATTGATGATGTCGTCGATGACAATGGGGATGCGCAACTTCGAAGGCCCCACGCCGAGCTCCGAGTCGACTCCGTACTTCTTCGTCAAGTCCTGCAAGTCCACTCCAAACACCCCTTGGACTTTATCCAGGGGGCTGGAGCTATGGAACTTGAACTTGCCCCAGAAGTTCGTCGACTTCTTGGTCTGAATCAACGCCAAAAGCTCGATCTTGTTATGCTTGTTGTTAGTCAACTGGCTCATGGCCTCAATGGCTACGTGCCTCAATATAAAGTGCTCTGACTTGTCGAGCTCTGAGTAGTACTTCTGCTTGATCTCGGGCATCGGACCGATCGAGCTCTCGCTGGTGGCCGATACGTTTCGGACGTTTACGTTATCGGCCGGACTCGTGGTGAAGTTGCTGCCAGCCCGGATCTTTTCCAATGGCTTTTGGCGCTGGTACAAGCTGTTGTGGTGCTTAAAGGCATTGGGTCTCTGATCTCTGGCCTGCTCGGCGGCCACAATTCTGGGAATATCGTCCAACGTCAATGATTTTTCATTCTTTAACAAGTCGGATGTGCGGTTCAACTGATTGCTCGACCCATTTCGCGTAGGCTCATCCCGTATCACCATCTTTCTACTTCTCTTACCCATCTCGCCCCGCTTCTGAACCACCAACTCGTCGTCCTGCGATAGCACGAACGAGTTGCCGGATCTAGTACTATTCTGGCGGTCCACGCCGAGGGAGCTCGAGCTGGCCTCTACTACGGTGGTCTCATCGCTCTTTTCGGCTTCCACTTGTTCAGCTTCTGGCGCGTCGATGATAACCGACCTTCGGGCGTTCTTTTTGATCGAGTTGGACAAGTTTTGGTTTTGCCGCTTGGTTCTCATTCTGGTGACATCGTTTAGGGTGTTTGAATAGCTGGATTTGATATCGTTGCTCGCATCCTTTGACTTGGGGGCGGACTTTTTGTTCCTGTGGTCCAATGCCATCACCTGCTTGGACCGCAAAAACGCAATCTTCAACAAGTATATTAACTGGTTGAGGTCGCTGACGTACTCGAACCCGGGCGTGACGTCGACGCCAGCGCAGTCGAGGCACGATAACTCATTTGTGTGTGGGTCGAGGTTAACGCGCTTGAGATCGTCCAAGCTTTTGTGGCAGGTGGAGCAGTTGAAGCACTTGACGTGCCACCGCAAGTCACGGTGGGAGATGCATGCGCGCTCGATAGAGGTGTTGCAGTGGACACACAAGTCTGTGGCGTGGTGGGGGATCAGTAACTGGTCCTGCACCAGCTTCACATAGGCGTCGCTCAACTGCGGCGACGAGCCGGCGGTGGAATTGGAGCCGGCGGTGGAACTGGTGCTGCTCTCGCTCTGGAACCGTTCAAAATGCTTGATGCGCTGCAAAAAATTCTCGGTGGCCACCGAATCGCCTCTGGCCTGGTTCAATCGGAGCGAATCCTGCAACCCGATTCTGACCAAAAGCTTCAAGTAATGGGCACACCCGGTGATGACAGACAACAACTCGGACGAGAGCGAGCCTGAACCCGAGAGACTGACGAGATTCGTCTTTCTCAAGATGGCCAAGTAACTCATGATCTTCCCCGATAAGTTTCTGGGTTCTTTCTTCAAGTCGATATCAATGCTGTCAAACTGAGCATCACGATTCAAGGTGATTAGGTAATCGATGGCGCCAAATAGTATCTCTACAAATACAATCAACTTACCGGTAGATACCAAACCGCTGAACTGGTTGCCTATGCAAGCGTTCAACAACATATCGGAGATGGACGACGCCGTGAGCTCTTCAAAGTTTGAAAGCGTCACCCAGCACTTGATGACCAATGACTCGATCATCTGGTCGACCAACGTCAAGTTTTTCTCGTCGACGATCGAATGGAGATCTGAATCGGTGCGCTCAGGGGTAAAGCCTACGCAGTCTTGCTTGATGACTACGTTCCAGAATTTATTCACCATGTAGCATTCCGGGTGCCACTGCTGGGTTCTGCCGCCTCTGAACAATTCGGCAAACTGTTTGACAATTGATGATCCACAGCCTTCACAGTGGTTGGCGAAGTTCTTGGAGTAGTGATAGTGGCAGTAGATGTTTGAATTATGTTCGTAGTAACTCTCATCGCTCTCGAACACTTTCTGGCACACATTACACTTGAAATGCTCTAGATGGTACTTATTACCCAATGCAGTGATGTAGGGCCCGCGCAAAGCGGTATTGCAGTTGTAGCAGATCAAGTCCAATTTCTTAAAGTAGTCATACTCGCAGAGGGCCACTTGATACTTCAAGCCGGTATCTTTATCGGTGACCTCGTAGGGGAAGAACTTGGACGAGCACTGTTTCCCGCACTGGTTGCAACAGAAGCAGTCTACGTGGAACGACGAGTTGAGGGCTCGAACAAACTGGCCGGTGATATCCAAGCCGCACTTCTTACACACCTTTCTCTTTCTCCGGAGGCTTTTCTTGTGGCTCAGCTGGAACGGAGTCCCCAACGTGGCGGGAGGGTTGACCTGGTCGCTGCTATCGTTTTTAGACAAGCTATCGTTTTTAGACGACATTCTGGCCTGCGGGGTGTCAGTGCGGTTTATGCTACCGGTGCTTTTAACCTTAGGCTGGCCGGGGTTTTTCAAGAACGGCGGCGGTGGGGCGTCGGGCACCCTCACGGCGAACGTGTTGGCCTGGTGGTACGGGAACGTGTCGGTGGAGCTGCCAAAGTAGTCAGGAGATAGTGGATCGTTTGTAGGCGGGCTCAACAGGGATGCGGAGGGGGGCGTGGAGTGGCGCTTCGGCTTGTGGTCACCGGTGCCGGTCATTATATCGTTGCTGAAATTGAGGCTGCTATCGAGGAACTCGTCGGGGGTATTTTTAGGCATGGGAGGGATCAACTGCTGCCAGTTTGCCGGTTTTTGCTCGTAGTAGTTGTGACTATGCGAACGCTGGTGCCCGGGCCTGGGAGCCGGGTGGCTTCTGGCTGGCATACCAGGAGCCTGATATGCTCCTGGTATGCCTGGCTGGCTGGGCTGTGGCGGGCGAGGTCCTGGACTATACCGATCGTAGCCAAACGGCTGGGTCCTATAAGGTCGCTGCTGGGGTGGGTTTGGCGTTGGATCAGACATAATCATTACATATAGTACAAATATTTAAAGGAGTGGAAGGGATGAACGAGTGACTGGCTATTGGGAAATGCTGGGGGGACGGGGTACGGGCCGCCTAAGGATACAACAACACGCAACGACGAAGGGCGTGGAACAGCACGGTGGAAAAGGTCTGAAAATTGGAATCAACGACTCTCAATAAGATCTCGTATTTCAATTACAAAGAACAGAAACAAACAAGACCCAAATTATTCAGGCGGGACTTTATTTTACGTGTGTATCGATCCGTTTGGTAAATATTTTTTCGCTCGATTTTTGATGACTTTTCACACCGCAAAGCCAGAAGTAGTACAAAATCACCTTTTAGGCATTGTTTTGATTTCCGCGAAGGCGCCAAAAGCCCCCGATAGCGCGGACTGCAGGTACGGCTAGTCGCTTCGAGGTGGTGGCTAGTGTACAGGTGCAGCGGGAGGCTAGGTATGCGATCAGGTGCCGGGGGTGGGCCCCAACTGGAGGGCACCGGCGTGAGAGCGATCGGGGGTTGAGTTGGTGGCAGCGGTGCAGATCTAGAGTTAGAGTTTGTGCGGGCTCCTGACCTGCGCCTCTACGAGGCTCTAAACAGCCCTAAACAACCCAGCAGCTTTGTCTTAATTACAATCTACACAGCACGACAGGTTTATACGAACTTTGAAAAGTGGTGCACTGGATAGTGGCTGTACTGGTGTACTGGATACGGCTCCTGCGATTGGTGGGCCCAAACACCGGCCTGATCTGCTAGGTGTCGCTATCTGGCTACTCACCGTTTGAGGCACTCGCCCAGTTGCCTCCGTTAAGTCTATCCCGGAAACAACTCCACTGCAGCAGGAATGCCGTTGTCGAAGAGAAAATTGCTGCAGAGGATTCGTAGAGAACCAAAAATGAATCAGTCAATTGCAGATTTCGAATGGGGATGGGGATAACTCGTTCGCCAATGAGAGAAATTTGAAAGAATCCGTTTCAAGTATTTAATATTGCGCCCAGTAGCTAAATATTTTCGAAGTAAAAATTCCCGGGATCAACCAAGTCCGCGGAACATAGACCAAATAGTACACGAATAGAGTTTAGTTCATGTGGTTACAAAATAATTCGTTACCGAAAGAATGAATCCAGATACCAAGTCCGTACATAGAGTTATGGTCTGATTTTTTTGGCTCCATCTTCCAAGCTCTGGTGTGCAGTATTCACAAATGCAGCGATTATTTTATATTGAATTAATAATTTAAATATTCCATTTAGGAGACTCATCATCTATGCCCAGCCTAGGCGTATGCCCCAAATAATACTGAACACTTGCACCAACAACTAACAATAAGTTTAGATCAAACAGACTGCATTTACTTGTATGCCCTTGGTTTCCTCACAGCTTGTCCAAGGTAAATGGAGAGCAATACCACACAAAAGTGTTGCTGGAACTAACTAGTCGGGTTATTCTGGTAGCTGCCGTGATATGATCTGTCAAGAATTAGCGATCTCGCCAAGTTATATAGACAAAGTAGTGTCCTACAAATTTAATTATAAAGTATATGCACCTGAACACTTTATTCCATCCAGTAATCCGTGAGGACATACCACTTTACTGAAACTCGTACGGTACTGCAGACGGGAAGATGGCGATTGTTTCTTGTGTGTTATAATCTTAAAGTTGCATTTTTATCGAGTTCTATGTCCTTTGATGATACTCTTCTACGATGAGCTGAGAATGTAATTGATTCCAGTCTGAACAATGGTAAGTGGTTTCAGCTTACCAAGCAGATAAAGTTTCGTAAACAGTGTACTATTTTTGATACACAGTAGCTCTACAAAAGGGCTGCAAGTCGTGTGGGCAACTGGTCCCTGCTTAATCTGCTTCAACTCACCTGTGGGCCTGACCCAGGACTACTTCCCACAGAGTTACCCAGTATGCCAGCTACACCTGCCTACCAGCTGTACTCGTCTGCGCTAGCTATGCCCATCTGCACAATACCCCATACTCCCACCCACCAACGGCGTGCAGATCTAGAGTTGGAGTTATGTGGGCTCCTGACCAGCGGCTCTACAAGGCTCTAAACAACGCACCGTTGTCTTACTCTGGCTGCACAATCTGGTGACAGCACGACGAGTACATTATCTTCTGACAGTAGTGATTGCACTAACCACGGCTCCGATTGAAAGACCCGTATGCTGGTCTGATCTACTAGTGTCCACCGATTCGGAAACTCACTTGTTTGGGCACTCGCCCAGTTGCCTCTGTCACGACGTGTGGTCAGTTATCACACGCACCCGTTGACTAGGTTGCAAACATCTTCATTTGTAGATTCCGCCTTTATGGCGTCACTGTAGTGAGCGTCGTCAGCTAGATTTATGGAAAGTGCATAGGAATGTGTCAGATAATTTTTCATTTTGATGTGAAAGCAGGTATATCTTGCACCAAGCTATTTTTAGCACATATTTCTGTTCCAGAGTGAGCTTTTGGTATTGCCAGTCTCCAGCAGTTCAATATATATATGTCTGACTTACTAAGAATCGAACAATAGATGGGAATTACTTCGTCGCTCGCCCACACTAGGACACTCACTTGGGAATTGCAATTACATAGATACAAAGGAATACAGAAAGCGTTGGAGACGCTCGTAGCGATATCGTAGATTGGGACAAACTAGAGGCCGTGAGTTATTGAGTCACGACTTTGCAGTTTTGACATTCATTGGTTCTCAACAGATTGTCCAAGAAATGATTCATAAGATATAACGAATAAAAGCATAAGGACCAATGGCAACAGGAAATTGTCAGATAATAGAACTGAACAGTCTGCGTTTCCGAAAATCCACGTTTCAGCAATAGGTTTCGAACAATAATAAGTCATAAAAGGTGAAACAATACCAAATACAACTGGTACCAATGGCTTCGTCCAACTAATATTGGCAGCATTAGTGGATTATTTGTTGAGTCTGTAAGTGAATGATATCACCAGAACCATGAAAACTGCATAGACGAAGGTAACAACAAGCTTCGATCTTAACTGCCATAACTGAACTGGGTAACTCTCTGAACTCATTTGATGGTTAATTCCAGGACTAGGAGATATATACTTGAATAAATGAGAGATTTAGTATTTACACTTGATAAATATTTTTTAGACGTCGTTGAGGAATTCTGATAATAGCGGAGGGAATTATCCGCTTGTGTGAGACTGGTTTGGGTGGGAACGGAGTCCCACTACTTGAGTAGTTGGATATGTTCTTCCATATGAAGGACAGAAATTTAAACAGATCTGATATACTTAATCCGTAGAGAATAATTTTTCATACATGCTAGATTGATTTGTGAATTTGACGTGGGCGAAAATAAACTCAAGATGCGTCAGACCGTTATAGCTTGAAAGTTCAAACAACTTCATCCCAGTAGTCGGAAGGCCCGCCTCCATCAATCTACTACATAAACGTTAATCTCAAATTCATCTGCATATTCCTGCAACACCTCTTCTGTATCCTCCCATGGGACCCCGAACAATCCCGCATTGATCTTGGGCATGTTGATCACCACCCGGCCGTCAACCCTGTCTAACGCAGCCTGGTCCCACGCCTTCAACTGCCTCACTAAATCATCCATGGCCAGCTTCGTATTTGCTACAATGTCGCCCGAGCTTAATTTGTTGCGGCCAAAACTGTCGCTGGTGAACAAGCAGGTGACCAACGTTGGTCCCACCAGTTCGTGTCCCTTGTCACCAGTCGAACTCTCAATGATCTGAGTCCTTCCTAGCAATTGTGAGGAGTCCTGCTTATACCCGGAGCAGAAATTAACGTGCTTCTTGTATGTACTTGGATACAGCCTCTTGAATACCGCAGCTACTCCTGCCCCCCACGACCCTTTGCAATTGCAAGCGTGGGCAAGAATACTGAGAGCTCCCGCGTTCAAAGGCCGGTGCCTGAATAAATCTCCTTCAATATAGTGAATCATTGAAACAGTCACCAGAGATAAAAATGAGTGAGTGAAAAATTATTGAATGTTCTATTTTATACTCTATTAATTAGTGCTACATGCTACCTTACTCAACAAGCTTCAAACCTTGGCCAGGCACTCTTCTCATGTACCGCTTGTTGCTGCCAAACAAAATCTCTCTGCTCTGTTTCCACACCGTTACAAGCAACTCTTTTCTCGGTAATAGCTCGCTGAACACCACCTTGATCATCTCATCGTTTCGGCTACTCTCGCTACTTTTGGTAAGAATGCACATGTAGAATATCACCTGGCCGTAGCCATAGAACCCTTCGTGGATTACAAGGTCTATGATATTACTCAACGGCACGAATGTGGTCTTGTCGTACTTGGGTGAGAATTTCCACCGGCTCTTGGAGCTGAGTTGGATGCCGATATTCTTCATGACGATCATCACGTCTTCCCGCTCCTGGTGGGAGTATACGAGCACCACAAGCACTAGCACTGTTAGTATGTGGCCTATGTCTGTCAAGTCTAGGTCTAAAGACACAAGCTTGCTTTTCAAGCTGCTGAGAAGGTTGGCGAGATACGCCAAAAGGAACACCAACAGAGGCACCCGGAATTTATCGTATTTCGCCTTCTCCTGCACCGTGAACTTGACGATGTCGTTGTTGGAGCTTATGATCAAATCATAGTTGTTCATATTAGTCGAGACACTTTCGCGTTGAGATCTTAGTGAATATCTACAGCTGAATCTACAGCTTGAAATATCTCATCAATTATTATACAGTATGTACTATTTCCTCTCGAGCGGCTTCTTGTCAATTGTCCCTACCACTTCTTCGTTATGTCTCAACTGTTTGGTCTTGCTCAACCTCTCGATAGGCTGTCTCTGTCCCGACTTTCTCTCAATCTCCTTTCTCCTGTTGATCTCGGCATCTTCCTGAACAGCCTTTTCTCTCTGCTTGATAATGTCCTTCTTCCGCTGCTCGTTCTCCTCCCGAATTCTCTTCCGCTCAGCCTCGAACTGCTTGAGAGAGATGATCGTGTTGTTGCTGTCCCGTTCGTACGTCTTCAAGTTTGGAATAAACGTTCTCTTCAATGCCATTTCGACAAGCTCAGGTCGCCTTCGCTCCTCGTTGTTGAACTTGGACTTTACCTGCTTCCGGGTCCGGTGCGGGAACAAGTTGGCAATCAAAGAGAAATCGGTGCCCCACGTACTGATGGCTTCGTAGAACTTGAGCTCTTCTTCACCGCTCCACTTGTCAGTGTACTTCCGCTTGGAGTAGGTGTTGGAGATGATGGGCTTTTCAAAAGGATTCGTCTCTTCCCGCTGGCGCCCTCCGCTTTCGTAGTTGGCTCTCTGCACCACCGTGGACTCGGTATCGATGTCAAGCTTACCACCAGTAAGATTTAATTGGAGTCCTCTTTTCTTGGGGGGTCTTATGCTACCGTAGTCGGGCTCGTCGACTTCCTCTTGACTGCGGTCCTCTCTCTTGGCCTCACCGACTTTTTCGTTATCTTCCTCCTGCTTGGCCTTTTCACTGTCTTTTTCCTCTTGCACGAGCTTCTCCACCTCTTCCTGGGCCTGCTCAAGCGACATAGCATGCTCTCGCGCGTGCTTCCGCACTCTGGCCCGCACTGCTCTCGACTCCTGCTTGCGCTTCTTGGCATCTCGAGCAAGATCAAAGTTGTGCGATACTTCACCGACCGGTAATGAAAAGCTACACAAGTCCTTCATCGACATTTTGTCGGGGTCGATCTTAATCCCCGCGAGAAAGTCGGTATTCTCATTCCGAAGGTGTCTGGGAATCTGCTTCAAAGAGGTGATCTTCATCACCACCCGCTCCGGGGCCAACGGGAGGTAAAGATCGCCCATCTCCACGTTGAGACCCTCTAGCGAGCCGGTACGGTACTTCTGCAACTGGCGATTATCCGGGTTCAACGCGTAGATCGTGTACTGGCCCTTTGCGTAGAGCACATCCCGCTTGATCTCCTCTTCCCTCTCAGCCAAACTAGCGTTTCTGCTTCTCAAGTCGTCTTCCTCCGGCTGCTCGTCTTCCACCTCTTCCTGAATGTCCCCGGCCGCCTCACCGGCATCGCCCACCGACACCCGGTGCTCGCTGATTGAAACCCGTTTGTTCGGCTTCATCAAAGAAGACCGTCTTCTCTTACCTTTTGCAACCGGGATCTCGATCGGGACCGGGACACTCCCTTCGCCGAACGAGCCCCTGGAAGTGACCGATATCGCAATCGACGCAGAACGAGATCCAGGCTTTCTTATCGATATACTCGATAGCCGTCTTTGTGACACAGAAGACTTTCGTCTTATTAGTTCCTGCGGCTTTTTGAAAATACTATCATCATCGTCATCTTCTTCATCCTCGTCGTCAATAGCCTGATCGTGGTCCACCACCTTCCTGGTCGTGTCCATCGGATCGATATCCTCCTCTTCCACCCCCTTTGCCTGCTTATTCGCATCGAAGAATCTCACCTGCGTGGGCTCTGGAGTTAGGGGAGATGCCTGCTCAGGAGAAGCCTGCGACGTCTGTGGCCCGTCCTGTGAGGGCTTGGGCGTTAAAGACTCTCTGTCACGGTTTCTCTTTCTGACTATGTTCTTCCGGAGCTTGGGCGTGAACAGGGTCTGCCCCTTTTTCACGATACTACTCATGTTTGTTGATGATGGAGAAATGCGAAAGCCCTCTTATCTGGTAATGAGTGCAAATTTGGTCAACACCTGGTCGACCACTCCAGATAACTGGATCCTTCTGGTTGACGAATTGGACGCCTCCCGCTTCATCGCGTCAGACTCCAGCGGAGCCTTGTCCGTGTACGACCTCAATCGGGGCTGTACTGCCACTATAAAGGCCCATGAATCCTCTATTAACCGGACACTGCTCATCGCAGACACAACTATCGCTTCGTGCTCCACTGACGGGCTAAAAGTATGGGACTTGAGATCTAACTCGCTCGTGCACACGTTCACCAATCCCAAGCACCTGACTTTCCTCTCCCTCGGCTCCCGGGGTGAGATGCTCGCTGGGGGTACCGAGTTGATCGGGACAGACGCTGAATTACACATCTGGGACTTGAGAAACCCTGCAGAGCCAGTCCAGTCGTACGTAGACTCCCACCACGATGATATCACCGATATTAAGTTCCACCCGGCCTACTCGCAGTACTTGATGTCCGGCTCTACCGATGGGTTGGTGAACGTCTACGACTTGAACGAGAAGGACGAAGACGAGTCATTGCACCAGGTCGTAAACTACCTGTCTGTGCACTCGTGTGACTTCATCTCCAACAACAGAATCAGCATCTTGTCGCACATGGAGACTCTTTCGTTCAACCAGTTGAACAACACCAACTACGAAGTGTGGGAAGAGCCAGCCCCCAACGATTTGGGCGATGTGAGACAATTGTGGAACTGTGAGTATGTAGTGAGGTTGGACCCGAAGGGTTATGTCGCCTACGGGTCTAACTCAGACGGAGTGTTGAACTTGAGGCCTTTTGACCCGCTCAGAGAGGTGTTTGATACGAGAGACATCTCGTTCCCCAGAGCACACGGCGAAGAGGTGGTTAGAGACTTACAAGTGCTTGCCAACGGCGTGTCTGCGTTGTCGTGTGGCGAAGACGGGAACATCAAACTCTGGGACTTGCCGTTCCCGGTGAATCTTTCCACCTCCAACTTTTCCACCTCTGAAGTAGACAAGGAAGAAAAGGAGGAAAAGAAGGAAAAGAAGGAAAAGAAGGACAAGAAGGACAAGAAGGACAAAAAAGACAAAAAAGACAAGAAAGATAAACATAAAAAGAAAGATAAAAAGAAGGATGTCAGGTTTAAACCGTACTGATGTCATATATCTCTATTTAATGCCTTGACTACAATAGGAATCATCCCTCCTTTTGGGATGGTGAAATGCCTGTGGCCTGTGACTGTCAAAAACGCCCGAATGGTGCCGGCATGGCACGTAATGCTCACCACGCTGTCTTTGTCTGTCGTGCCCATCTTGTTGCTGAATAGATCCTGTAAAAAAACATTAATTCTTAGAAACTGCTCGTAGAACTTTTCTCTCTCCGCCAGGTACTTTGCACACAAGACATCTGATTCAGGGAACCCGCTCTCAAAGTCAATCCCCGAATACTTCGATGCAATTTGGCTCCTGGTGGACCTCTCGTGGCACAAATTAACCCCAATGGTCTCGCGTAGTTTATCTACCACCACCGGCGTGGGGGTGTCCACACCTTCCCATTCGATCAACATTGTCTCAATCGACCGGCTTAGTGGTGACACATAAAATTTACTCGGAACAGGCATGCCCTTAGTCCGCTGGTCTACGATCAACTGGTGGTTTTCCTCCGCCTGCTTCTTGCCCAACGGCGTAAGCAAAGGGTCGGGGCCCCACACAATCTCTCCGTCGGTCCCCAAAAACCGGTACTTGGTAGCCCACTGCTGTCCGGGGTATTTTGCAGACGCTACGTTGTGGAACCCTTCACCGTGCCTGGCAAGAAGAAGAAGCTTGTACTTTGATCCTGTACCCAGATTTAGCTCCTGCAACTGCTGCCTGATTGACTGCCAATCGGTGGCCACTCCAAAATTTTCAGTTACATAGTTGAACTTCATATCGTCAACTTCATCTAAGCTTTGCCTGAAAAAGCCTCGTACGGCAGAAAACGTCCACGAGAGCCCAGGCACCTCCGCGAGCGCACCGGTATACATCTGCTCGTGGTCCATGTACCCGTAGGCGTCGTGCTGGTCCCTGTGGTCGGGAATTAGAAGGCTGCCTCCCCCCGTCTCGTCTATAACCTTCACTTCCACATCGGTCCGATTCATGCTGTTCTATGCACACGAAACGGTGCAGATTATCGCGAACGAAAAAAAGAATACGGGTTTAGAAGCAGACCTGACATTTCACACACTAGAATGCTGGAAAACATAAACGGAGTGGCACGTGTCCCGGCCGACGCAGAGACGGACGCGTTACCGGGAGCCAAGCGTGACCTTCGCCAGACGGGGGCAGATGCAGTTAACCGCTCGGCTGCCACTGCATCGGAGCCAGTAATCACAGCAGACGATAGCGACGCAGCCTCGAGCGTGAAAAGAGTCAAGTTGGAGCACTCTCAGGGGGAGGACGCTGTGGAAGGCACTGCTGCGGAAGACACTGCCGCGGAAGGCCCTCAGCCGGAGCTCAACCAGGCAAGGCAGAGCGAAGCAGTGAAAACAGAACCGCAGATGCCAGCTAAACAAGAGCCAGAACCAGGTTTGCCCAACGGAAACGAGGCCAGTGTGAGTGCAAACAATGGCAACGGCCACCGCAATGGGTCTGCCGAAAAAAACGAAAGTATGTTGATAGTGCCTAAAGCAGGACCCCAGCTTTTTTACACTCCTTTGAAGACCGGGCTTGTGTACGACGTCAGAATGAGGTACCACGCCAAGATCTTCACCTCGTACTTTGAGTACATCGACCCCCACCCAGAGGACCCCAGGCGTATTTATAGAATCTACAAGAGGCTCGCAGAGGCCGGCTTGATCACCGACCCGTCGCTCTCGGGAACGCAAGAGTTGGGCCCGTTGATGATGAAAATACCCATCAGAGAAGCCACCAAAGAAGAAATCCTCTTGGTCCACTCCGAAGACCACTTGCAGTACATCGCGTCCACCGAGACTATGACCCGCGATAGGCTTCTTCAGGAAACCGAAACAGGAGACTCCATCTACGTGAACAACGACTCGTTCTTGTCGGCCAAGTTGTCGTGCGGGGGAAGCATCGAGGCCTGTAAGGCCGTCATCGAAGGAAGGGTGAAAAACTCCATGGCTATTGTAAGACCTCCGGGCCACCACGCTGAGCCAGACACCCCAGGAGGCTTCTGTCTCTTCAGTAACGTGGCCGTGGCAGCGAAGACCATGTTGAAGGTGTACCCTGAGACGGTTAGAAAGATTGTGATCGTCGACTGGGATATCCACCACGGTAACGGGACACAAAAAGCGTTCTATAACGACCCTAGGGTGTTGTACATTTCTCTTCATCGTTACGAAAACGGAAAGTTCTACCCTGGTACCAAGGCTGGAGGACCCAAGATGTGTGGCGAGGGCGAAGGCGAAGGATTCAATATGAACATCCCTTGGAGAGCCCCCGGCACGGGAGATGGCGACTACGTCTACGCCTTCAACAAGTTGGTTATTCCTGTTATTTCGGAGTTCAACCCAGACTTTATCATTGTCAGTTCAGGTTTCGACGCAGCAGACGGTGACATTGTCGGCGGGTGCCATGTCACTCCTGCCGGATACGGGTATATGACCCACATGTTGAAGGGCCTTGCGAGGGGTAAGATGTCGGTTATCTTGGAGGGTGGATACAACCTTGACTCCATCAGCAAGAGTGCTTTGGCCGTGGCCAAAGTGTTGCTTGGGGAACCACCAGAAGCCACCATCACCGAGCAACCGTTCTTGGATACAATTGAAGCCGTGGACGAAGTGGCCAAAACACAATCTCAATACTGGACCTGTTTGAAACCCAGCAACCCTGGAAAATCCTTTGAGGACGTTTACGATTTGCCTGAAAATGTTAACGGCTACAAATTATCGAACATCAACGATCCTATACGATCTCAACAAGCCAACGACTTATTCAATCTTTACTCATTTATCAACTTGCCAATTGTTTCTAATGAATCCGACAAGTTTTGCCCATTCACGGTGGATCTTCCCTCTCGCTTAGAAGACTTGATTGTGGCCAGCCCTGATGTATTTAGTGCCCCAATAGTTGTGGTGACCATACACGATCCCCCAGATGTTTGGGCCAATGTTAGCCCTGTTAACGGCAATATTGAGGGCAACTCGTCAGTTATTTTGGAGCACCCATTGATTCAAATCATCGAAAAGGTAAAGAAAGAACAGGAACCAGACGAAGATGCAACCAATAAAAAGATTGGCTATATTGATATCAACATCCCGTCGTTTTCTCTACCCACTGCCTCCAATGGCGCATTGCTGTTAAACAGAGGTACTGCCACATCTTCTAGCGCCTACAACCCTAATATCTTTGCGCAGGAAGTGTTATTGTATGTCTGGGATAACTATCTTTCCTACTTTAACAAATTGGCTAAGATAGTTTTTGTAGGGTTCGGAGAGGCCTACCAATCAATTGTGCATCTCTATGCCAAGAGACCGTCTCAGGAAATCAAAGAACTTGTCAAGGGTACTGTATGTTTTGTGAATAGATCCAACTTGAAGCCTTTGGTGCCGGTAATGGATGAGTCGATGGTGGACTGGTTTTACTCCAACTCGGTTGTTTTCACCAGTTGTTTGAACCCGTGTTGGGTCGGCAATACGTCTAGCGGGTCGTTAGCTAATAGGAACGGGTCTATTGCTGCCAACACCGATGCCAACGGAGAAATAAAGAGACCCAGAAGAAAGTTTGGAAGAGTCATAAGGGCCCAGGCCGACGGATTGTGGGAAGTTATCAGCGAAAGATTCGACGAAGGGGTTGACTTCATCTTGGATTCCATTGAAGAGTATGAGGAGAGCAGTTCCAATTGACCGACATGTAAAGGGTATATAGGAGTAATCGTAAGTTGTCTATTAGATATAACATCACACTTTCTACAATCACACATAGCTAGGGAACCGTTTGGCAAATTGTTTTTCCAAATCGTCCAAATCGGGGATGGAGATTTCACTCGAGTTACTGAGTCTTCTCTCGTGACCGTGTTCGGATTCGGGGGTTCGCAAGTATATAGGTTTGGCTGGTTTAGGTGGTGGCTTCTTCAACGGTTTTCTAGACTTTGAAGGAGAAATGACCGACGCTTCGCTCTTGGTGTGAGGTTTAGGCTTTTCACGCCTAGCTACATTCACAGAGGCAGTTGGAGGTGTCCTGGACCTTGATTTATCGGCTAGCTTAGTGGAGGATAAACTGGAAGGCACTCTTGGTGGCCTCAAGGAGTTCTTGGACTTATAAGTAGCATCATTAATGGCTGCCAAATCATCCGCATCGCTCTCCTCGGCTGTATACTTACCATAGCCGTGTGCAGTCCTCCTGACGCTCTCGTCGCCGTTGCTGCTGAGATACTGGGTCATTCTTCTTTGAATAGAAAGCTTTTTGGGAGGACGGGGCTTTTCGGGCTCTGCATCTTTTTTGGGCTCATGCCTTTTGGAAACCCCCCATCTAGACTCCTTTTTGGACTCCTTTGGCTCTTCGTCGTGCGTGCTGCTGGACTTTCTGGATCCCCCACCGGTGAGAATCTGTTTTATAGAAGAGATACTCGAACTCCTGTGAGTCGAAGTGTAGTTACTGCCAGTGTTATGCGTGCTTCTTACGCCGGATGTGCTATTGCCAGTACTGATTCTTCTCAACCCGTTTTTCCATGCTTTGAAACTGCCACCGGTGTTTTGCCCCGACACCTCTTCCATGTCTCTCAAAAAGTTGAGGGTGTTATCTTCATCTTCGGCGACGTGGCTGATATTCTCGCTGCTCTTGCTTAGCTGCTGCTGGATGTAGTCCTTCAAGTTGCTAGACTGGCTGGTGCTGGATGTAACCGGCAGTACATCTCTAGAGGCGTACATGGACGAAGGTCTCGCTTGGGAAATGAATGTTTTAGGCCTCTGCTTACTGTTGGGGTTTAAAGGCTTAGACCTGTCTATTGAAGCGAACGGGTCTTTCGAGCCCAGGCTCTTTCTCAGCTCCGGTTTGGGGGTGCTCTTCCTGTCGTCCAAACTGCCGACGGATCTGTTCAATGACTCCAAATCGCTCTGGCTCTTGCTGTAGAGTTGGTTCTGGCTGGGCTGGGGCTTGGCTGGTTTCTCCAATACCGACGCTGGGACGAAGTTTGGAGCGGGAACGCCCATGATCGAGCACACCTCTTCCAACAACTGTGCACCGTTGGGGCGTCTTCTCGGGTCTTCTCTGAGACAGCACTTGATGATGTTTTTCATCCGGGGCGAGAACGACGCCCCCGGCCTGTTGGGGGGGATCCTCAATGTGTGGGTGCAGTTGACGATCAGGGTTTCCAAGTCCTGCAAAGAGGCGTGTGTTTGCAGCTCGAACGGAGTAGTATAGTAGCACAACTTGTAGAGGAAGCACCCCAACGCCCACACGTCCAGCTTATCGTCAATGGGGAAGCCCCTCGATAGGTCTATCATTTCAGGCGATCTGTACTGCGGGGTGGTGTGCTGCATGATATCCTCTTTCAAGAGTTGAAGTTCCTGGCTGGTCTTGGGCACGGGAGCGTAAGGGACTGCCGAGCCAAAATCGCAAAGCTTGTAAGTTCTTTTGCCGTCCAAGAGGACGTTCTCGATCTTGATATCTCTGTGCATCAACGGCGGTTGCAAATGGTGGCACATGGTCACGGCCCAGGTGATATCTCTCATGATGACCAAGATCTCGGGCTCCGTCAACCGGTTGGTGAGCCGAGTGTTCATAAAGTCGATCAACCCGTCGTTGGCGCAGTACTCCATCAAGAGGAACACCTCGTACTGCTGGGACGAGGAATTGGCCGGCTGGGCGCTGGTGGCAGCGTGGTGCAGACTCAGGCTCAATCTCGAAGCGTGCGAGTCTATATAGGAGACGATGGTGGGGTTCCCTCTCAACCGCTTCATCGAGTCGACCTCCTGGCGGAGCAAGTTCAACTGCCACTTGCTGGGCACCTGCACCCGCTTCAAGCAGGCGATGTTCGACCCTTTGAACGGCGGATCGATCGTGCAAGTGTATACGTGGGCGAAGCCACCGGCCGAAATGTACTTGGTAATGCTCACGCTGTGCGATCCAACTGTGAGGCTGGTACCGGGCGGGTACGTGTTATGCGGAGCCGGAGACATGGTACGGTTCTTGCCAAACTGCCGGTAAAGTACGAATCGCCAGTAAACTCTTGGCTTCAGTGATTTTGAATGTCGCGATAAATCTCTGAAGAGTTTTGCAGTAACATGAAGTTGTATTTCGAGGCTGCAAAATACCTCTCGCCGGCTTCAGGCGAGCGGGGGAGCCTCCAGAGCCGGATATTCAACGACTCCAGTCTCACCAACGCCCCGAAGCACATCTTCGCCTTGGTGATCTCGACCCTCCGGTACAAGGAGTACATCTTGAAGGTCATCAGGGCATCTAAGATCAAAGACAGCCCGGTCATCAAGAAATTGAGAGTGAAGGACGAGATGTTGTGGCTCTTGGCACACGACCTCCTCTTCCTGCAAAAGGGCCGCATCCAGCTGGGCAAGCACCCCATCAAAGACGCCTTCTTGCTGCACAAGACCAGACTCAACTCCGAGCTCATCAAGTTGAAATTGAAGTACAAGATCAAAGCCGTGCACGAGTTCCCCAACTTGAAGGGCCAGGACGACGAAACCCCCATCCGGTGGTTCAGAATCAACCAGATCAAAACTACAAACGAAAAGTTTTTTGCAAAATACGAATTTTTCAGAAACTTGCAGCCGGTGGGGTCGTTAGACCAGATCCTGACGGCTGGGTTCATATACCAGGACGAGTACGTACCAAACCTCTACGGGGTCCACAACCGAGAGCAGATCATGAAGACAGACCCGTACGCGAGGGGCGAGATCATCATTCAAGACAGGGCTTCCTGTTTCCCAGGGCACATTCTTTTCAACGACCCCGGTTTCCGTCCTGCCTCGGTCATCGACGCCTGTGCGGCCCCAGGAAATAAGACCACCCATGTGGCCTCGTATCTTCACGACACTGAGGGCTCCGTTGTCTTTGCATTTGAAAGAGATGCAAAGAGAGTTGAAATTTTAAAGAAAATGTGCAAAACAGCTTCAAGCAATAAGCCTCATCTCATTCAAATCACGCATGCCGACTTCACATCTGTGGACCCGAAAGACTTCAAGGACATAGAAGGATTAGTTGTGGATCCTTCGTGTAGTGGGTCGGGTATTTTTGGTAGAGCTATTGAGGATTCCTTGGAACAGCAAAAGGAAGACGTCAACGTGGAAAGGTTGAAAAGGCTCGGTGGCTTTCAATTCAAGATCATGAAACATGCCTTGTCATTCCCCAATGCGAAAAAGGTTGTCTATTCCACCTGTTCGGTGCATGCTGAGGAGAACGAGAGAGTCGTGGTGGATTTATTGTTGGACGAAGATTTGAAGAAGCTTGGTTGGGAATTGGCTCCTCGAGAGGTAGTGATCCCTGAGTGGCCCAGAAGAGGCTGGCCCCAGGAGTTCACTGCCGTCGCGGGGGAGAGAAGCTTAGAAGACCTTGCGGGAGGGTGTGTCAGAGCAGTTGCGAAGGAGGATGGAGGGATCGGATTTTTTGCTGCCTGTTTCATGAAGAGAGAAGGAACTGGAACAGAAACTGAAAAGCAGCAACAGGATGCAGATGACGACGATGAGGAAGAATGGACAGGACTCAGTCCCTAATAATGTAATATATACTTTAGACTTGAAAATAGAACTCGTTGTACTATATCATTTACTATGTACTTACTTAAAAGCGTCTGATAATATCATCAATAACGTCCTGAGTAGAAGAGTCTCCGCCCAAATCTGGCGTCTTAATCTTGTCTTCAGATAAGTTAGCATCGACGGCTTCGTATATCTTGGCAGCTGGCTCGGAGTAGCCCATGAATTCCAACATCAAAGCAGTGGATCTGATAGTAGCAATAGGGTTGGCAAGACCTTTACCTTCAATGTCTGGAGCAGAACCGTGACATGGTTCACCGATAGCGAAGCTTTCACCAACATTAGCGGATGGAACCACACCCAAAGAGCCGACCAAAGCAGCGGCACCATCACTTAAGATGTCACCGTACAAGTTTGGAGCGACAACGACGTCAAACACTTCTGGTTCTCTGAACATTCTGTAGACCATAGAGTCGACGATCTGCTCCTTGTATGCAACTGAATCGTACAATCCAAGGTTGGCATCGTATACCAGTCTACAGATTTCCCGGAACAAACCATCAGATTGAGACAACACATTGGACTTGTGAGTGACGGTAACGGAGGGGCTTTCGTGCAAAGAGGCAACGGAAGAGGCATTCCTGATGCTTTGTCTTTGTAAAGCAATGTCATAGGCCATCTTGGCGATTCTAGTGGTGGCAGTTTCGGTGATTCTCTTGATAGCTTCAGCAATTCTGGTACCATCAGCAGCCTTGTAAGTTTTTTCTTCCTTAATGTACAAATCTTCGGTATTCTCTCTGACTATGACCATATCAACCGGTCTACCAATACCATTGACACTTTTAACCGGACGGACATTAGCATAAAGTCCCAACTTCTTTCTCAAAGCGACAATCGGAGAAGAGTAGCCTTCGACCTTGACGGAAGGAGAAGAAACGGCACCGAAAAGAGCACCGTCACATTCTTCTTGTAAGACTTTAACTGTTTCATCTGGAAGAGCCGTTCCAGTCTTTTGAAACAACTCAAACCCAGCCTCCAAATTGACAAATTCAAAGTTTAAGCCGTACTTGGAAGGTAAGTTTTCCAACACAGCTTTACCGGCAGGAATGACTTCTCTGCCGATTCCATCACCTGGGATCAAACCGATCTTGATGTTCTTCAATGCAGCAGATTGAGTCGAAAAGGCCCTAATTGATTTGGATAACATTGGCTAGTTAGTTGGGAATTGAGATTTTTCACTATGATTCAAATTGGGCCAAGCACGGTGATTTGAGGCCTCTTGAGTCATACCGATTCGGCGCTCCAGTTTCGCATCACGTGAGTGCTTTGCTGCGAAAAGTTGCAACCAGTGCTAACGTGGTTCGGAGGGAGAGTGGAGTTTGGAGTGGATTATGAAGAGTGACCTGGTTCAAATGCAGGCTTTAATAAAAATGCTGTGTCAGTTACTCTCGTCAGCAAATCTCTACACTAACCTTGCCTATTGTTACAATATCTAGCAACCGCACAAGGTTAGTTGGATAAGTGATACAGATTTACGGAAGCAGATTAATATAGATACCGGGATCCACTATAAGTCTACCGTGGTTATGCCCACCTTGCGGTGCATACATTTCAATATATACAAGAAGTCATTAGTCTTAAATTAATCTTCTCCCTTGACGATACCAACCTTGGCCGGTCTCAAAACTCTCGAGTTCAAGCTGTAACCAGGTTGCTGGACGTGAAAAACAGTACCTGGCTCTTTGTCTGGTTGAGGAATCTCAAAAGCTGCTTCGTGGGTGTTTGGGTCAAACTGTTCACCCATTGGGTCGATTTTCTCTATACCGTGGTTGGTCAAAGTTTTTTCGAAAACGTTTCTAGTCATCTGAACTCCGTCGTACAAGTTCTTGACTTCATTGTTGGTCTCCAAAGTTTCTTCCTTGACGGCGTTCAATGCCAAGCTGAAGTTGTCCAACGAGACAATCAAGTCTTTGGCAAACTTCTGTAAGGCAAAATCTCTGGCTTTCTGGACTTCCTTCTTGGTAGACTCTTGTAAGTTTCTGAAATCTGCCACTGCCCTTGCGTAATGATTTTTCATATCTGCCAATTGCTTATCCTTTTCGACCAACTTAGCCTTTATTTCAGCTACAGCAGGGTCATCGGTGGCTTGCTGACCAGCCTCGGCAGCCTGAGCCTGGGCTTCTGCGTTATCGACCGGTTTAGACGCCTGTTCATCCTTCTTGGCGGATTGCTGTTCTCCGGCCTTGGAAGAGTTCAACCTGGCATTGAGATTCGCATATGGAGAGTTTGCAGTGGCAGCGAGAGCACGAAAAGCAGAGGCCTTCGTGGGCATGACAGTGGCAGCTGTAGCCTTTAAACCGAGTGGCACGATTCTTTGTATTCTTTGCATGATGATGTGAAATATTCAACGAGTTCGAGTGATGAATGTCGCATCATGAAAAATTTTAGTAGTGTGACTGCAAAAGGTTGCAAATTCGGGGAGATGAAAATATTGCGTAGTGAAGGAAAATTACTAGGTTGGATAATTACTAAGTTGGACAATTACTGTTAGATAATTACATATAGATTAGATTATTTACTCGTATAAATGACACATCATATCAAGAATTTACATTCACCATGACAGAGGACCAAAAGTCTCACCTGGAGCCAAGGTGGCTCTGACCGCAGTTCCGTCATAATCTGAGGTATTGATGACCGTGGTACCCCACCAGTCTGGGAAGTTTGTGTTGGTCAAACTCAAACAAAGGAAAATGATCAACGAAGACCAAGCTAAACCAATGTCTAAACCAGCAGATAAGGAGTAGTTGTACTTGGTCCACCAGTGGAAAAACTTCTTTTTGATGTACCATCCAAATAAGATACCAACGGCACAGTAAGTGGAGTAGTTGTATGGAGTTGCTGGTGGAATGTATCCAGTACCAGAGAAAAACACTGGCCAGTTCAAGTGCTTGAGGGGCGAGTTTGGCCATTTCTTGAGTAATAACCAAGAAATAACTGGCAACAACGCACCAATGATAAGGAAGAACAATAAGCCGTAGTAGATTTGTCCGTGAGAGAATTGACGTTGTGGGCCAATAGCTCCCCAAATAATAGAGGCGTTGAAAAACACTCTACCGTTTGGACAAGTGTAGTGATTGATTTGGTCTGCATCGCACAAGTTATCGATGGATCCATAAGCCCATCTCAACACAGCAATTTGAACCAACGAACCCCAGATACATCCAACAAATTGGACGGCGAAAACCAATCTGGGGGCCAATTTCATGTAGTGACCCAACTTCATATCTTGGGCGAAAGTAACGGCCTGGTTATTGGTGATATAACCAAAAGTCTTGAAGAACATCATTGCCAATGGTTTACCAGGGACCATGTAACCAACAATGAATTCGGTCACGACATTAAGACCCACAGCGATGTTGGTCAAGGCATAAATGACACCCACTGGAAGCAAGAAAAGAATGGCAATCAAAATGGCAACAATCAAGGCCCAAATTGGCATTTCGGTATTCCAAGCTCTGATAGTGGCAATAGAAAGACCAAAGAAGACAAGGAACACAATACCATACCACCATTCAGGGACATCTTTGTAGTTGTTCATTAATCTCATATGGACATCAGGTCTTTCTCTTCTTTTAAATTGGTTCACGATGTCCGTACCGTGGAACAAGGCAGTGTGGACCAATGTAGCCAACATGGCAGCAAACGATAAACCGTACGAGATGGCGAAGGTGGTGGACAAGAACAATGGGGAGTATTCTTTATACTGATCTGGAAGGAATGTCAATGTCTTCTTGTCAACAATCTTAGAAACGTTATAAGTGTTACCAGTGTTATCGTAAGAACTGGAAGAAGACAATGGTAAGTATTGAGCGTACCAGGTGTTCGAGTAGTGAAGGGCTGGAACCACAATCCAAAAGATAATCACAACAGACGCAAACACAGTAGCAATAGCACCAATTGGTGGAATTAATGGTGAGCCAATGTACCCGGTGATCTGATTCCAGTCAAAAGTGATTGGAATCAATCCCATACCGGTGGAGGTTCCAAAAACTTGATTAACGATCACGTTATCTGGGGCTATCCAAGTTGGGAAAGCAAAGTACGACAAAGCTGGGAAAATGTATCCTGGGAAAAAATACCAGAAGAATCCTCCTACAAACACAACGCAGAAAAATGCCAATCTACTTATCTTCCAACCGTTTGCAACGTGGTTTTCATTAACATGCATGTTGGTCAAGAAAGTAGTGGTGACCAAGTTTTGTGGCCAGATCATAGAGGCTGGATGAACCAAAAATCTTTTAGCAGCTCCTCCCAATGCAAACCCGATACACTGGGTAGACCAGATGGCTAAGAGGTCAAACCCCCAGCCAAAATCCTGGCCGTAGAATCTGTTTTGAGCAAGCAAAATGTCAGTGGCATAAGCAGCACCACCACCGAACGAAACGTTAGCCATAATGACGACCAAAGTGTGTTCCTTAAGGTTGAACCGACCAGGGTTAAGAGGAGCTCCAAGGATCTTGACATTAGGAATAATTTTCTCCCAGGCTCTACCGATTGGCCACGCCAAAACAGAAGTAACAAGAGTAGTAATGGTGATACCTGGCGAGTGCAAAGAAAACAACAAGTTGATACCGGCACCGATGGTAGCCAAAATAATGGCCATGACCCACATTCTGATGGTGTTTTGAGGGATGGTTGGGTCATCAGTAGAAGGAACAGCAGCTCTGACTTCTGGGTATGGAGAGTCGTCTTCGACATGGACACCTGCATATTCATCTTCGATAATTTCTTTTTCCATATTGGAAGTAATAGCATCAAATTCTCTCGATTTTTCAGTCGTTAAGACTGGATGCGGACGAGCTGACTCCACGTCGTCCGACAACTTGCTTACTTCAACTTCATGATCTTCCTTTTCCTTTTCGGCACTAAAAAAATCGCCAAATCTACCCATCTTTGAGGTACGGCTGTCAAATATGTCAAATATGTCAAATACGTCAGGTACGGCAAATAGTTCAGGACAAGAAAAATATAAAGCGTCAACAATTTATAAATCCATAATGGGACTTTGCTGATTCTTATACTATAGGCTGATGCCGTTCGGTCAAAGATATCAGCACAATTGGGCGACAAATAGATAAACTGAAACGGAAAACGCTATCAAAACTAATATACAGGAAGGACAGCCGATAATGCTTGTTCAGGCGGCACATTATTGGGACATAATAATGGAGATTATACTTTTACGATAGCTATCTAGCATACACAGGACCTGATACAAATCTCCGCTCTCTATGGGGGTCACAGGTTCGTACGGGCATAGGCACAGCCCGTGGCCCTACGGCAAGAATCCCGCACATTTATGTGGCACAAGCTGGTTGTCTGTCTCTTCGTACTTTGCTGCAACAATGAACAGCTCAAGCTCGTGTCTGCGGAAAAAAGTTGACAAGGGCTGGTATGCTGCTGTGACCGGAGAGAAATCAGAAATTCCAGATTAAAGGAATCTCTTGTGTTCCAAGTTGATAGAGACCAGGGTATGGGACAGAAGGTGCCTAGTAGAGTATCACCACCTGTCACTCCCTACTGGTTAAAGTTGCTGTATGTAAATCGACTGGCGTTCTTTAGAAGTGAGATTAAAGCTTAAGCCAGGAGCCGCATGGATATGTGGACGCTCCAAGTTACGTAGCCAATGAAATTCTTAAAATTCGGTTACCACGAAGGGATGTAATGGTAACCTGCTGTGCAATCTAGACAGATAAAAAGCTATCCCGTGATAAGGGGACCATAGACCTCATGGCCTACGTATGATACATTTTATCCTACTCTCATTTGACTCTGATTATTCCTGCTAAAGTAACACAAAACCGTCACAATAATTCGGTGCTATGAAATTTACTACACTGTGCTTTGGGTATATAATTGGTCGTGTGAAGTCTTGCTCTACGTCACAAAGGATCAAAGCAACTGCCTTATCCTAATAGTGACGGGGGGGATAAAAGCCCCGCATATGATCTCTTTCGATATGACAACAATTCCGATTTCCAGAGTTAAAATCGCTCTGTTTACTACACTCTGGAGTTCAATGGCGTAGTTCCAAAGGAAAGGTTGAACTAACGATCCTGGTAAGGTGTGCTCAGATTGGTAAAGCTAGTAATGATGCTGGTGAACGGCTGTGAATTGAAGTCCCGTCCAATAGTAGAAAGGAAAGACCACGTTTCCACTCACCGTGTGCGGTAATCACAGCATCAGTGTGGTCCTAGGCTCAATAGTACTAGATGAAGTAGTTCTATCCAGTTGTGCACTTTCTGGCTTCCGATTGCAGAATCACCACGATTTGTGCCGAAAGATCAGCTCACTTAGATGCCGTGGTCCACGGTTAGGTGTCATTAGAGTACCTCTGCAGTCCATCACCACCAATTACTTGAAGCGTAACCAGCTCAAATGTAATATTGGCCAGTTTTCAGATACTGCAGTCTGTAGCCTCAAGTTCATAAGGCCTTCTTGTTAACTATTTAAACTTGTGGAAATTAAACATCTGCAACCGACTGTTGAACAAATAGAAGACAAACTTCAATTGTATTGACTTATTTAAAGAGTCATACGTCAGGTGAAAGTGGACAGCTTCTATAATTTTGATTGCTTCAATGTCTTGGTATATTGATAAGTAGGTTTAGCGAGTATCTGCAGTAGACTTGTGATTGCTCAAGATAATTTCCTTTTGATAGATACAAAAACTGAAAACTGGGTTGGCAACCGGCTGGCAACATGGCTTCGTTCCGACACGTTGATAAGGCGGCAGTCCCAATCATCCTCTGTAATGTAGGATTTGGAAGCACCTCTGTAACCTTCTCTTATAACTCTCTGCTGACAACACCGATTTAATCCTCCTCTGCTCTTTTTGCTACCTTGTCTTTCTTATCATGCCATATCCAAGGCTCCCCGGTGTAGGTACGAAACATACAACCTAATATGGTATTTATGTCTATTACGTAAGCACTAAATGTCGCGAAACCTTTGTACGAATATGTGATGAGATGAGCATCTAAACTAACCAACTATGAGACAAAAGAGAGCCAAGTCATATAAAAAACAGATGAACATCTATGTTCACTCATTCAAATTCAGAGAACCATTCCAGGTGATTGTGGATGACGAAATAGTACTAATGAGCGACAAATCTTCGTTTAATTTGGTTAAAGCATTGCATAGAACTCTTCAAGGTGAGGTCAAACCAATGATAACCCAATGCTGTATGCAAGCATTGTACCAAACCAAAAGTCAAGATGCCATTGATTTGGGAAAGACTTTTGAAAGACGTCGTTGTAACCATCCTCCTTCTGAGCCTTTAACTCCTATCGAGTGCATGAAATCGATTATCTTACCTAAGAACCAGTTCAAGTATGTTGTAGCGACTCAGAATGTTCTCTTGAGAAACCTGTTGAGAAATGTTCCCGGTATCCCATTCGTGTTCATGAAGAACTCTGTCATGGTGATGGATTCTGTTTCGAATGCTACGTTGAAGTATGCTAACAATTTGGAGGCCAACAAGTTAACTGGGGGTTTGAACGACATCAACGTTGGTACCATTCGGGACCAAGAAGAAGAAAAGGAAGAAACTGAAGCTCAACCTATTCCAAAGAAAAGAAAAGGTCCTAAAGGTGTTAATCCATTGAGTATGAAGAAGAAAAAGGACAAAGAAGACAAAGAGCCGCAGACCAGTGCAAAGAAGACAAGAAGAAAGAGAAAGCACGGTAAGTCAGCTGATGACAATGAACAGGAAGATGATGAAGCGAAGAAAAGTGCCGGTGGATCTGAAAAGAACGAAAACAATTGTACAAAAGATGAGATAGAAAACAACGATGAATAGACTATTTAGATGGTAATGATTAATGCATATATCTAGCTAGATGCGCGAGCTATATTATTGTTGAAGCTATAAGCCTTCTATTTACGTGCTAATCAGTCAACTTTTCCTCCGTTCTCTTCCTCGTGTTCCTCTTTCCTGTGTCCCTCTTCCCTTTTCTCTTGTTCCCCCTCTTCTAGCTTCTCTTGTTCATTTTCTTCTTCAACTTCCTCTTCCCTTTCTTCAACTTCTTCATCTCCATTTTCTTCCTTCTCTGCTTCCTTTCCATCTACCTCTTTTTCCTCTCTGTCTTTCGCATCTTGCTCGGTTCTCCCGTCCTCGATCCCTTCAAGTAAATCAAAAGGATTCTGCTTATTCTCAAGCTTTTTCGCTTCCTTTTCTCTAACAATCTTGATATCTGTCTTCAAGATTTCATCATCTCTTATTAAACTTAATTTACAATCGAATGCAACACTGGACTCTCTTAACCAGTTCTTCAAGTACTTCATGAACAAGTAAAGTTTGTTCTCTTGCTCAATTGTCATTTCTCCTTGGTGAACTATAGCAAGATTATTGTTAACCTCTACAATTTCACAATCTTGCAATGAGTGCTTCTCTAGATGAGGAGCTAAATCTTCTTCGAGCCTCTCTTTGGTGACGCTGAAGAACAAATCAATGATCAAAATAGAGTTGAACAACTCTTCCTGAAGCTTTCTAGTGTATTCTTCATGCTCCTTGCGCATTCTCTCTTCGGTCAAATATATGATCTCAAGTTCAGCTGGGATGTCCCTCAAAGGCTTCCTTGACTCTCCAGTTTTGAATATAAATACATTTCTCTTCGGCTCGTTGTCTTGGCTTTCCGAGTAGAGGTTGAACGACTGGGCCAACTCATGCACAAACTGTCTCTGAGGTCTATTCATAGCAGGGAAATGATGTGACTTTTTGGTGTCATCATCCATGAACTCACGGAAAAACAACTCAATTTTGCTGCACCATCTAATCTGTTTCCGATAAGTATCAGTCACATATCGTGAATAAATCATCTTTTCGTCAGCGTCGTCAACAGAGCTCTCGCTTCCGTTCGAGCCCGTAAAAATCTGCTTCAACTCCGTATCATGCTTGATCTGCAAGCAAACATCATCACAGCTCAACCTTGTACCGATGACTGACTGTTGGTCAGACGAACTGTTGCAGGGAACTTTCCTTTCTATTCTTCCACATTCACAGGTAACATTAACCGGTTCAGAGCAAACTTTGGCGTCACAATTTGCTGACTTTCCAACCTTGTTGACATGACACTTTAATGGGCATCTGTGCGGACAGTTTATTCTTGTTTTGCCACAATCTGATTGACAAGAACTACTTGCAGCATGGGACCCCTTGTCGCATGCTGGAGAGCAATTACGTGAGCATACGTGTCCACAATCTCTCTTCTCGGTACACACAAAAGAGCATTTTGGCGTGCCAGACGAACAAAGTACTTTGGAAACCGTGTTTCTGCCACATTGACACTCTTTTTCTACAAGATGTGTACATTTAGGACATTCCATGTCTTCGTCGTGACAGCGATGAGGTTCAGGTAGGTGGCCACATTCTTTTTGACGAGCACACTGTTCCGTACAAGTAATTTTGGTTCCACATCTTACTGGAGCCGGAATAACAGTTTTGCCGCAATGGCATACTAAATCTTCGCTTGTAGACTCCAAGCATGGGGGGCACGGTCCTGCGTGACATAGGCTCTCACAATCATGTAATCCACAAGATTTTGTTCGGTTACATGTTTTATAGCATATATGTACTGGTTCCATAGTCATGATATCATTATGCGAATTGATCGATGAAACCGTTCTGTTTCTAACAGCTTTCTTCATGAGTCTTTCACGGGCAAGTGCCATGGGTTCGTAGGCGCAGCATTCAGCCTTGTGGTAATGTTTTCTGCAATTCAACAAAGCATCACATTTGTGGTGACATTTAGGTTGGAATCCTTGTTGAAGTGACTTGCAAGAGACTAAAAACTCATAATTTTGGCAACTACATTTGACTGTCTTCAAATTGAAACACTCACAATCCCCTTCGTGACACTTCAAATTGCATTTACAGCCACATGGGAGCTCTTTGCCACACACCAAATCACATTCGAGTACAGGGTCTGTACACTTCTGCCTAGGAGCATCCATGGTCTTTCCACAATAGCAAGTTTTCTGCAACTGGGGAGAGAGCATACATGGTTTTACTGAGGATGGGATTTGACAGTCAATGGTTTCGAAGTGCTCTCCACAGTCGTAATACTTTTTGGTTCTCTCATCGCAGTATGAGATCCCAACATGGGGTCCAGCGTTTTGGAGATACTTTTCGTAGCATTTGACGGTGACGGTATGTTTGCCACAATAGCATAGATCGGTGATTTCTTCCTGGCAGGGTCCACAGAATTCCAGGTGGCACATTCTGCTACACCTGTGTCCCAAGTCACAAATACTCAAGTTGCACACGGAGTCACACATCCAGCCTTTCTTATAGGGTGTGATTAAGCAGGGAAGCTGTTTCTCGAACTTGCCGCAGTTGCACATCATTACAGGGCCCATTGCTCCGCACATGGGGTGATTTGCCGGGTGGCATACAGAGGAGCAGGAGTGAACACACTCTCCGTACTTATGTCCACACAAGTTCCCACAGCTGAAGGGCACAAGACCTGGTTCCGGGTTCTGTACCTTACCGCACCAGCACGTGAACTTCTTGGGGAGCGTGTCGTTAGAGACGTTACAGTTTGGGCACCTCCATTGCTTATCTGCCGTGGTGGAGGTTCCTCTTTTAGCCCAGTCCGATATGCAATCCAAGTCGTAGACCCTAAAGCAGTGGTGGCAGGACCACACTTTGGAGGTGTTTTTGTCGATCTCCAAGGTACAAACAAGGCAGGCGTAAGTTCCGGCTTCTATTTCATTAAGGATAGTGTCGGAGAGTGAAGCCAAGTTTTCTGAGGCTTCAGACTCACTTTCGGTGTCTGACTCACTATCAGATTCGTCTGAAGAGGCGATATTTGAGTTTAAGACGCTGGAGGACGAGTTTTCAGATACACCACTTTGCTCTCCCTGTCCGTCAAGGCCTTCCGGTGCCTGCGGGGTATCATTTCGTAGGCGTATGTCTTCTGCAGTCATTCAATGCTAGATGGCTAGTCTACTGGTATAATTTTTCACTGCGAAGAGATTAGACTGCGAAATGGATGCAAGAGATATGAACGGCAATGGTACGAATATTCGTAGTTATTAATACTATACAATGCAGAAATAAAATCCCAGTCTACTAATGATTAGTCGCATATGCTAATGAATGATTATTAGTTCACCCTAATACTACGCCTTTTGAAGAAATCCATCACCTTCTTTGCAGCGCTCATCTCCTTATTCTTCTTCACCAAGCTGGAAGAAGAGTTGGAAGATCTGGACTTATCGGTGTCTGTTTTCCTCACCCGGGAAATTTCTGAAAGAGTGTCTTCCTGGTTAAAGTTGGAGTAGATCGAGAGGAGACTAAACCTATTTCTTCTCTTTGTTTCTTTGTCTATCTTGGAATCCTTACTTTCTCTCGATCTAGGAGGTTTCTCGGTGGAGGCAGGAGCTATAGTTGCCGGTGCTAGAGGGACCAGTGCTAGAGGTACCGGTTCTGGTTCGGCAGAGTCAGACTTGACCGACGGAGTCTTTGATTTTACCGGCAGCTTGACCTCGTCTGGGCTCCGCTCCTCGTCTTTATCTTCCTTGTCCAAGTCGAGGTTGTTCATTCGGTCTTCCAAGTACAACAACACCGAGTTCCGCTTCTCGCTATTGTCTCTCGTCAAAACGCCATTAACGTTGATCGGAGTTACCACCGAGTTCCTCCGCGAGTTCAAGCTGAGGCTCTCAATGTCTGATTTGGGCGGAGATCCCTTGGGGGGCGAGTTTTTGGGCGGTGACCCAGAAGGCAGCAAGAACTGCAGGATGGGGATGTTGATCGGTGACGGATATCTGTAATCCAAAGTAGACGAACTGCCGGTAGAGTACGAATTGGACGGATGGTAAGACGTAGGTCTGGGCCTCTTTTGGTGGGGGAGTTTCGAGTTGAGCGATTTGGAAGTGGCCGGCTTCGAAGCAGTGGGTCTCGGGGTGATGGGCTTTTCGGCGATCGGCACAGGGATGGTGGTATTGGGGTTCATCGACAATGAAGGGTTCTCGATGACCGCCAAAGGGGGTCTTCTGGGCAGCTCGACAATGGTGGAAATCCTGTCGGAGCCACTGGCATTGGGGCTGGCGATACTTATGGTACTGTTCTCTTCGTTATTTTCATCGATGGAATCGCTCCTGGTGCTATCGATCATGCGGGAGTCGAGCGTCGAGTCGGCGCTGTCCCGCATGTGAACGTTGGAAGCAGACGTGGCAGACGAGGAGCGGCCATGGGTCTTTCTGAAAGTAGCCATGTTCAACTGGCCCGATGTGGTGGGCTCGTTGATCATGGAGAACCGCTTGGAGGCATTCGTCTTGGAGATTGGCGCCGAAGGGATGGAAATGGACTTGGCCTGCTCCTTGTATATCTTATCCCACTCTGCCTGCCTTATCGACAACAAGTTGGCGTACGTCGACAACCATGGGTGGTTGCGTATATCGTTAATGTTAATTCTCTTCTTAGGGTCCGCCACGATGATCTTTCGGAGAAGATCACGGGGAAGCGGCGTCACGTACTCCGGGAACGTCAAGGGCGTCTTGCAGATGTAGTGGTACAACCGGATGATATCCGACCCGTCTTCGTTCTGCGGGTCGTCGTCAAACGGGAGGTAACCGGCCAACATGGCGTACAATATGATCCCCAACGACCAGATATCTACTTTCTTCCCGTTGTAGGGGTTGGGCGTGAGCACAAGCTCGGGAGCGGCGTAGCACGGAGACCCACACGAAGTTTTCATGAGGTCGTTGCCCGAGCTCAAGTTGTAACTGTTGACGAATCCAAAGTCAGAGATGATAATGTTTTTATTCTTATCGAGTAGTAAGTTTTCAAGCTTCAAGTCCCGATGGATCAAACCTTTCGAATGCATGTAGTCCACGCCGCTCACGAGCTGGGCAAAGAATTTTTTGGCGAGCGGTTCTTTCAAGTACTTATGAGTTAAAATATAGTCAAAAAGTTCACCTCCGGAAGCGTACTCGAGCACTATACCAATGTACTTGCCGCTCTTCATGACTTCGACGAGGTTGACTATATTGGGGTGGTTCAAGAGCTTGAGGGAGTTTATTTCTCTGTGGATCTTGATTTCCAGCTCGGTATCCTTTGAGAGCGTCTCCCGTTTGATGAGCTTGATGGCGACCTGGTTAGGTAGTTTCCCGTCTTTCCTCCAGCCGAGCTTCACCTTTCCAAACTCACCCTCTCCGAGGGTTGATCCGAGAATATAGTTACCAAACCGCACCTCTCGGTGGATTTTCTTTACTATGGGGCTGAATTTTTCGGATGACATGAAATCGAGTGATGTAACAGATGTGTTTCTGGGTGGCGATATGGGCGATCACGGGTAGCACGCGGCTGTGTATTGGGGTGGGGGGTGCTTGTTAGCGCTGTGAAAATATCTGGCGTACTTTCAACGACAATGATATGCTCGATACCAGGCGGTTACCGAATCTTAAGTTTTACCGGTTATGGAGGTCGGCTGTGAGATATATCAATTCGAACCTATTTCGCTAAATAGGTCGGACAGTATGGGCTGTGGAGACTGTGGTATGAGGACCGGTGCTTAGACAGCGAGGGCAGAAATATGAAAACCCAAGCAGTTATTTAAAAAAAACAGGGGATGGAATTATATATAATGAGTTGTTTTGTTTTGTAACAATTTACAATTTGTCTGTTTATGTAATGGTGCGCGCACGTTGACGGCTTCGTCAGGCTAAATTGTAGGAAGGGTGCGAGGGGTTCTTCTCCTGGTACCGAGCCAGCAGTAGCGCGGGTTCGGAAATTTCAGGGGTCAAGCCACGGCAGCGGCAGTGTCACCAACGTTCTCGTCAATCTTACGTAGTTTTTACCGCATGGTGGTTTAACAGGTAGGTTTAGCCGATTTCTGAGCTCACGACCAAGATTTGACGGTACCGACCGAGGAGACCCTGGCTATCAGAGACGATCGGATCGACGCCATCCTGTCTACAAGTCCCGGATGGCTGCAAGTATAGTGGTTGCAGGGTATTTGTAACGTAGGTGTTATATTATAGAAACCTCTTTCGAAAGCGCCATGGGCAACTGCAGATCAGTAGATATGAGGTCAGAGGTGATATTCTATTGTTAAGCCGATTGTTTACCCTCATTGTTACCAAAAAAAGCGTTATTGTGCAGATTCCATGGAACTGATTGCGAACAGTACATAGCGACCTGCAGGGTCCCACAAATAGCACAGAGATTCACGATGCATTCACCTACAGACTGCATTACACTGCGACAGTTCGATTGATTGTATGTACTAATTCTACACCCATACTTTCGTATATCCACTATTTCCGTAACCAGGTACAACGGTGCCACCCCTGCTAATCTTCTAAATATGGCTGTCCCCTTGCTACTGCCCGTGTCTCGAATTGTGTCGCTCGCTACTGGGGCCCTTTATATGCATCGAGGAGTCATGCCTTCTGGCTGTACAGGACGGCCCACCACTCTGTAACTGCGTTTCGATTGCTAGCATCGGCCATTGAGTGCATCTTAAACGTGTCATTGTTTCTTGGTATACGTACCCGTTGCGGGTTACAGAGCGAAAGGTGGCACTGCTGCACGGTCCAATGTTTATCGCCAAATCAGGAAAAAGCTATGATAAGCTTTGATACAGCGCACGCTGGGGGGAATTTGTGGGGAGCTATGGTTATCCAATGTGTGGAGAAGGTGGTAGTGTGCATTACATTTGGCCTGTGCTGTGATGGTCTGGTCATGAATGTTTTGAAATCCAATTCAGGCGGCTTCGGATTTCGTATTTGATCTTATGAGACGGATATAAAACAGTTTTTACCAGTTACCGGAACTGATAAGCTTCCGAATCATTCTGCTATCGATTGTCTCAGAGCTCATCTAACTTTCTACACTCGTTCCAGACAGTATCATCTTCGCAGTAGTTACCCACTCCTCGCACTAATTTACATCACTCCAATCTGTCATATTTGAATCTTTATTTAACTTAGCTTAACATGGATGTTGCAGCACATTATTTTTTAATTTATCCCTGTCAATATTTAAAAAACTCAAGTACACACTTTAACTCACAATCCTTATCTCGAACGGCGTTATCAGATGGCTCTGCGTATTGACGTGTGTCACGCAATTATACACACGAGTTTCTTTTAAACTTAATAAGGCTAAATAGTGTGTTGCGACATCCATGTTATGGGGGTTAATCTGTCTCACCTGTGTCGTCTATAGAGGTTGAAGCGGCACTTGAAACTAATGTCAAGCAAAAGCCACGGAGAACATCAAACACTAATAGTTAAAGAGGTTTTTATTGGACTGCCGAGTAGACAATGGAGGCGTTTAGTCTGGACCCGAGACTGAAACCTAGTAACTCTATCCAGCGCACTTGCCTGTTAAGGTGAACCCTCAGAAGATGTTTCGAAAATTGTGATGCTACACAATCCGTAAATACGCGTAAAATTTGTCAATTGGAGGGGGCGTTGCATCCGATGAAGGGCCAACCAATGTTACACGCGACTAGCAGTGAAGATACGACTAGCAGTGCCGATACGACCACCTGTGGCATACACCGTAGAGGTAGGGTTATGTCGTCCCTAGTTCGTAATGGAGCCGCGTCATCTACAGCTACGAGTGAGACGGTAACGTCTACTAGTCTACTAATACTCATAATCACGGCTAACCGCCTTAACCGTGTGAAACAATTCCGTAACAGCACCAGCAAGTCTCGCAGCTCTCGCTCTCGCATCTCGCAGCCAGCACTTTTTTCGCGCGTCAGACAAGACGTGTTTCATCTTCGCTATTGCACAAATACTACTACCAGACCCAACAGCATGTCTGAGTTCGCTCCACCGTCGACGCCCCCACGCAAGAAGCCCAGCAAGTTCGCTCTCAGAACCCCCCAGTCGTCTTCAAAGAAAGTGCAAAACTTTTTCAGCCGCCCCAAAGCCAACTTAGCTCCGGTGACACCAGACTTTACGCCTAACAAGTCGCCCCGACTCAAGCGGAAGATTGAAAATATCTTCAAGTTACAGACCCCCACGACGGATGATTTCGGTCTCCTTTTACCCACCCCTTCCACGGTGGGAAGCGGGAGGAAAAGCACCGTCAACCTCGTTAAAATCAAACCGGCAGCGTTGAAGTTCGACTCGCTCTTGCTGCTCCACGACGGATTGACGTTCGAGAGCGACGAGGACGGGGATGCTGAGGAGCCAGACGAAGTCGATGAGTTTTTCGCCCCCACCAAGCCCACGCCAGCCTCTGGTATGAGGCCCTCGTACATCATGCTAAAGAGCCCCCGCATCGGTTCCCGGCCAATGAACCCGTTCAACGACCCTTCGTCGCCGACGAAAGCAGCCTTCCCCTACTCGGTGCCTGAAACGCCTCGGAAACAGCTCATCGACGAGAACAAGGTCTACGACTGGCACGGGCGCTCGGGCAGATACTTTGACGACGACCCTGAAGAGGTGTTAACCGACAAGCCGCTCGTGAACCCCTTCCTCGGCGAGCCGGCCGAGAAGCCGCAGGTGGACAGCAAGTCCAACGTCGACTATCGGACGCATCTCGAGTTGGTCAACAACAGAACGGGAGAGAGAAAGGTGGTTAAGTTGCTGGATCGCCAGGCCAACATCAAGCCCAAAAAGCTTGATTTTACAATCTAGACGGGCAGGCCCGGACAGTAGGTCACTGACAATGTACAATCAAGTGTAGAGGGACGTAGAAGTAGATAGCAGAAGTACAGTACAGAGTACGGACAGTAGACAGTACAGACAGTAGACTGTACATATAGTACAGATAAATACAGTACAGATACATATAGTACAGATATACATATAACGTTGTGGAAATTATGCAAGCTGCATAACGTAGTGTATCCACTGAGAAGTACCGCTGAACGCTCCCTCTGATTACACCTAAATCTCAATTTTCAGTCGCAGTTCATCGCCATGGACCTCATCCCAGGATTCAATACCCACTCTGACGAGCCCGAGTCAACCGTCACGACCATCACCATCAAAGAGTCCCACGAATGGAGGTTCGAGGTGCCGTTCAAAATGGTGCTCGCCATAAAAGTGCTCTCGGGAATTGCAGAAATCTTTGGCACTGAATTGCCCATAAACACCCAAATAAACCTCTCCGGAGCTAAATACAGCATCTACGCTCCCCTCCCACAAGGATGCCAACTCGAGTACTCGCTATCGCTCAACAGAGAACAGTTGAACATCACCAACGAAGAACTGCAAATCAGCGAGTACATCAGTGGAGATACGCCGACCAAACAAGTGATAAACCTCCACTTTTACTTGGAGAAAAAACGCCAGGAAGCAGCCGACTACAACCTCATCAACCAGAACAGCTCCAACACCAAGTCGGCTCCCAAGGTCTTGGTGCTAGGAAACAAATTCACTGGTAAATCGGCCGTGTGTAAAACTCTCTGTTCGTACGCTTTCAAAATGGATAGATGCCCCATTCTAGTAAACTTGAACCCCCGGGACGGGGTGTTCTCCATGCCGGGATCGCTCAGCGCCACTCCCATAAGCGACAACTTCGACCTAGAAGCCGTGGGCGGCTACGGGGGGTCTACTACCAACGGAACTACCTACCATAACCCAAAACAGCCTCTTGTCAAGAATTACGGATTTGAAGATTTCACCACCAACTTGGACTTGTACAAGCACCAGGTGGCTAAGCTCGGCGTGGCAGTCGTGCTGCGCTTGGAGGAGGACGCCTCCATCAAGAACTCGGGAGTCATCATCGATACTCCGGCCTTGAATATGAAAGACATAGGGCTCATTGAAAATATCGTTTCCGACTTTGAGGTCGACCACGTCGTGGTGATCGGAAACGAAAAGCTCTCCATCGACTTGCAGAAGAAGTTTGTTCACAAGGTAAACAATGGCAGCATAACCATCTTGAAGATAACCAAGAACGAAGGGGCAGTGGAGTTGGACGACAGTTTCATCAGAAAGTGCCAGGAAGAGACAATCAAGCAGTACTTTAACGGAACTGCCAGGACGCCACTATCGCCTTTCAAAACTGAAATCACCGTTACAGACTTTGTCTTCTACAAGGGGGTGGACTCGTCAGAGTTCAATTCCAGCTTCCTCTTTGCTCCAGCGGGTGACTCCTATGAGCCCGAGAACGAAGAGAAACCAAAAGACTCTCTCGATAAGTTCTTCAAAAAAGTCGAGGACTTCCTGACCGACAATCTCGAAAATTTGGTGTTGGCGGTGACGCAATTACCAGCATCAAATAAACTGGTCAAGGACTTGCTAGACTCGTGTGTGCTTGGTTACATTCATGTTTCCAAGAGCGAAGAGTCAAAGGGGAAATTAAAGGTCTTGCTTCCTGTTCCAGGAAGCCTTCCTAGAAATGTTCTCATTGCTACTAGTATCGGGTACACAGAGTAGAGTATATATTGTAATAGTAAATTCAGCCAAGTATATCTGGTTCATTAGCGTGTCATAATGATATAGCAGCCGTAGCCTCAAGTGTCGTTCAATCGAATGGGATCCCCTTGTGGCCCAACCGCAACAGCTCTGATGCAGCAATGGCACTCGGAACTTTGATGCCACAGCAGTCCCCCCACGTATTTTCAAGTGCATGCTCATGCCCTTCGTGTCCGTGGCTTTCTTCCCCCTCTACATGTTCACTGATACCCTCAGGGCACTTGATGATGTCCCCAAACATCAAATGCTGCACTATGGGGAGCTTCCCCAACACCTCAGCTTTATACATCTTCACCATGCCCTCTTTGATCTTGGCCCACGACTTGGCAGCCAGGATATCATCTAGCATCGGTGAGTGCCATCTGAGGCTTAGTTGCTGCTGATTGTTAGGGACAGTTTTAATAGTATTGAGAAAATGAATACACTCAAAGTACATATACTGGTGATAGTACGTTTCCACCAACTCCAGGTTGTGGATCAGTTTCGGCTTCATGTATGGGTGGGTAGCGAGCTGCGAGGCCCCGAACAAAAATGGCAAGAAGTGATAGTCGTCCAACCCCCATACTCCATGCGACCCTGCGGGTTCCAACCAGTACGTCTTTTGCAACCTTCTCATGATGGACATGTAGTGGGTGAATACTTTCAAAACCACAGCAGGGTACTCGTTCTTCTTAAGGACGTTTAACTCGGCAAGTGACAAAAGGAAGCATACAAAGTTCAACTCGTGGCCGGAGCCGTAATCGATTCTGGTTCGGTTCCCAAAAGACTCTGCAAAATATGTCTTTACCTCCACAATATCTCTTTTTGCAACCACGTTAGCCACCAAAGAGCCTGCTTCTGCGGTAAGCTGATCGTAGAAATCTCTGAACTCCACTTTCCCAAACCGAGAGACGTTTTCCTCGTGCACAACGGGATTCTCGTCGATGATCTCTTCGACTCTTGCGAGAATAGTAAGCAATGCGGAAATTGTGTCTGATGCTTCACATTTGTGATCATTTGTGAGTCCGAGAACCAGCTCCTGGAGCTCAGACACGAATGCAGTGATCTGGTTGTATACTGGCGAGTCGGACCATTTCGACATGTCGTCCTGAGTGGCGATTCTTCTTTCCGGCTTCATTACGGTGTTGCGAGTCGATAATTTTCTCTTTCGCAGTCTCATCTTGGCTGTATCATGAACAAACCCCCAGTTTCTCGGTTCTGGAATGCCCCTGCGTCCCTCCGACTGCTTAGACTTGACCCCCAGAGAGCACAGGTGGTTCAGTCGCTTTTGGGCCGCTCAGATGCGTCCAGTGTCAACATAGATGCGGCGTCTACCTTGCCGGCTCCACTACTTCCTAAAGCCGAAGTGTATCGCCAGATTAAAGAACACAATCCTCAAAGTAATGGGGTGGCTTTGAAGTTGAAACAACTATTCCTGTACGGGAAGCTTCTTGGTGGCTTCTACAAAGCCGGAGTATCCAATGTGTGGAATAATCACAAGCAGTGCCGAAAGTTGAGAAATTCCCAGTTCATGATCTCTAGCAAGGTGGACAGGAAGGGAAAGTCTGTAGACTTGAAGATCTCCAGTTTCTCTACACTCGCCCATGAAATGGCACAGATCATCTACCTAAACAGGATAGAGAATACGACGTTTAATGACAATGCTGCATCCCAAAGTAGCGTTGTCAAACACCACCAGACACCGCAGCAGCTTGACCCGAAGCTCTTCAACTTTCTGAGAGCACAATTGCAGCTTTTACGGAGAACCCAAAAAGATATCTTCAAACTCCCACTTTTTGCCGTCACTTTCGCCATATTCGTTGAATGTACTCCATTTGTGTGCTTTGCGTTCCCTGAAATACCTCCTCTGACGTGTGTACTCCCATTCATCATGCCTCGGATATGGAACACCAGCAGCAGCCAAGCCTTACAGCAGGTGGTGCGAGACCTGCTTGCGGAGCTGGATTTGCAGCAATTGGCTGCAAAGACGGCGTACAATTTACCAGAGCCCCAGGTGCGGTTGTTGGTTAAGAGCTTGCGGTTGGTCTCGAAGTACATGCCGGTGTCCTTTTATGGGTCATCGGTTCTCCGGGACCGTTTACAAGCGCATTTCAACTACCTCACCGTCGATAATTACTACTTGAGTGGGCTCAATGGCAACGGGAACGTGTGGGATCTCACGTTTGATGAGTTGGTGCTAGCCTGCTTGGAGAGAAACTTGGTGCTGGATCTCAAGGCTGTTTTAGCAGACGACAGAGGCAAGGTAACCGAAGACTTACGAGCTCAGTTGGTCAGGTTTATTGTAGACTTGCAGGAGTACAATGTTGGGTACCTCACAGTGAGCGGACTATTAGAGGCAGTAGATGTCCCGAGCCTCAACCAGCTCAGAGCACAGTAACTAGGAGTAACTAATGTACATAGACTTTTCACATCTACTCATTTTGCAGCTACAACTCGCGCGTGAAAAAATCAACATCTTCTTCCACTGTCTCTGCCACTGTCAATCAATCCATCACCTTCTGCAGCATGACGGGTGATGACAAGAAACGGGGCCCCTCTGCCTCCACTCCCTTGAGCATCAAGGCAGAGAAAAAAACCTCCCGTGATAAGGACGCCAAGTTCTCCGTAGAAGACATCGTTCCCGGCTGTAAAGTATTTGTGAAGAAAGACGGTGAGTATAGGCTCGCAGAAATCTTGCAGCAGCACCAGAAGAAAGGCCGAGTCGTCTACTACGTGCACTACCAAGAGTTCAACAAAAGATTGGACGAGTGGGTGGAGACGTCGAGAATCGACTACACTAGAGCTCTTATAGCTCCTGAAGTTAAGGTGGATGAAAAGAAAGAGGGCAAGCTGAAGGCTTCGAAAAAGACCAAACTGAAGGACTCAAAGAAGAGCTCGCTGACCCCGCAGCCGGCGGAAGATACGCCTCCGTTGATAAAGAACGAGGATGAAATGGATTTGGCGAACTTGAACGTCCAAGGTATCAAAAGACCGGGGGAAGAAATGAGCAGAGAAGACGAATTGAAGAAGCTCAGAACCTCGGGCTCCATGACACAGAATCACCTGGAGGTGTCGCGGGTTAGAAACTTGGGGACTATCATCTTGGGGGAGCACATTATAGAGCCATGGTATTTCTCGCCCTACCCGGTAGAGTTGACGGAGGAAGACGATATCTACATCTGTGACTTCTCCTTGTCGTATTTTGGTTCCAAAAAACAGTTTGAGCGGTTCAGAGCCAAGTCCTCCATGAAGCACCCTCCCGGGAACGAGATTTATAGAGACTCCAAGGTCAGTTTCTGGGAGATAGACGGGAGAAGACAGAGGACGTGGTGCAGAAACTTGTGCTTGCTTTCCAAGTTGTTCTTGGACCACAAAACGCTCTACTACGATGTGGATCCGTTCTTGTTCTATGTCATGACCATCAAGTCTGAAGAAGGCCACCATCTCGTGGGCTATTTTTCCAAGGAGAAGGAAAGTGCTGATAACTATAACGTGGCGTGTATTTTGACGCTACCCTGTTATCAAAAAATGGGGTATGGGAAGCTTCTCATCCAGTTTTCGTACATGTTATCGCATGTGGAAAACAAGGTGGGCTCGCCGGAAAAGCCCTTGTCTGATTTGGGATTGTTGTCGTACAGAGCGTACTGGACTGACACATTGGTGAAGCTCTTGGTGGAAAGGAACAATCCATCGTTGGCCAAGAAGAACAACCCCCCTCCAGACGACGAAGACGACGATGACACGCCTAGAATTACAGGCAGCTCGAGCGAAATCACTATTGAGGAGATTTCTTCGATCACGTGCATGACCACCACGGACATTCTTCATACATTGACGACATTGCAAGTCTTGAGATACTATAAGGGGCAGCATATTATAGTGATCACGGACCAGATTATGACAATATATGACAAGTTGGTGAAGAAGGTAAAGGAGAAGAAGAAGCATGAATTGGAGCCAAAGAGACTCGAGTGGACTCCTCCACTGTTCACGGCCAACCAATTGAGATTCGGCTGGTAGTTATGATAAGGTAATGATAATAATGTACAAAGTTTTCAAGAGTATCAGGATCTACTCTACGGGATTCAACTCTGATTCATAGATAAGTCTTTGTAGACTCTTTATGCACTCTATTGTCTATATTAAGCAGCGTCCCCCCAGATCTTCACCGAATGGTCACTCTCACCGGTAATGAGTCTCAATCCCAGCATGTCAAACAGCGAACAGTATATGGCAGACTCAGACAGCCCCGGTGACGGAGTGGTCTTCGATGCCTGAAGAAGCTGGCCAGAAACATAATCAAACAACTCAAACTCTCCATTGTCGTACCCGGCAAAGAGATGGTTGTTTGTGCTATTTACAGATAAAGTATTGATAATGTTACGTTTGTTACGGGAGAACTCGTTCAAAAGATCTCCGTGGGGAAGAGTCCACTGCTTGATGTTACCCAGGGTGTCGCCTGAGCAAAAAGTCGCTTCGCCAGGGTGGTCTATCATCAGCCGTATGCTTTTCGCATGCTGCGTTATTGTGAGCTCGGTGGACTGTTTCCGAATGTCCCAGAGCCTGATAGTCCCGTCCATCGAGGCAGATACTACCTGAGGATCTACTTCGCTTGCGGTGATGCTGGTCACGTCGTTCCTGTGTCCTGTCAACGTCATAATCTCTGCCCTGCTTCGAATGTCCCACGCTCTGATACTGCTATCCCTGCCACCAGTGAAAAGAACATCAAGCTCTGGGTGCAACGCAATGGCGTATATCCCTCCTACGTGCCCGTGGTAGTTACGGACTTCACAACCCAGAGGCTCATTGCTCCGTTCTAGGTCAAAACACTTTACTTCTTTGTCTTCCGAGCCGGAGAAAAGGTACGGGAACCGTTTGGAAACAGTCACGGCTCGCACAGCCATGATATGTCCCGTTATCACGGCTCTGCAGTCCAGGGAAGCGAGGTCCCATACTTTTATAGTAGCATCTGAGGAGCCTGTTGCAAACCACCGGTTGGTTACAGGATCCACACCCACACAACGGACCCACCCTTGATGGGCACCTGCTATCACTCGGAGGAGCTTATACTGTGAGACGTTACTCGAGCTTTGAGCTTGCTCGTCGCCGGAATTCGTTGTAACATCCTGCACTTCTATCTCATCTCTCTCTATCTCATCTCCCGTTCCATTAACCGGTTCTGGCTCATTTTCGAACCAGTAGCTTAGCTTGCTGGACTTGTACAAACCCTCGCTCAAGGGATCGGCCGGAGGCACTAGTGGGTCGTCAATCTCTACTAAATCCTTGTGGTTCATTCTGTCTTCACTGGTGCGAAGTACTCGGTCGATACTCAATTTCTCTGCGAAGCGTAATGCACTTGGATTCCCCCACATACCTATGCAAACAAGTCTACGAAACACTCACTTCACACCGGGGGAAGCTAAAAGTCCTTCAGCTCATCCCAGCAGATATTGCCCCCACCTCTGGTGTGTTTGTGGTCCACGAGTCTGCATATAGTGTCGATATAGGCATCGCCAAGCGGAGCTATCTCGAGCTGTTTAAGCAGGCCCACGATTTCTGGCACGAGCTCCGGCCCAATCGTGTGGACATCTCGGGGATACTGAATGAGGTACTACAGCAGTTGCATTACGTGACTGTGACGATTCTTTTCACTACAAACGACCACCATATGGCTGCTAAAGTGCACGAGCGGGTGGTGGGAGAGCTCTACTCGAGGGAACGCTTAGGTGTTGGGGACTCTAAAGTGCTCGTTGACGAATTCGAAGTCATCACCACCTTAGTCGCGAGCCGTCTCCCCAAGCTCAATAAGAACTCGCTCCTCTGGCTAATGGCACAAAAACTAACCATACTACTTATTCTTAACAACAACAACAGTACCCTCTATGGTGCCATACTAGACCGGGTATTCGCCTCCTGCCGCCACCACTTCGCCAATTACCACGCCAACGCCTTCTTGTGCTGGTTGATCCAGGTAGAAAAAGCTGCCGGCCGCAGCCCGCCCCAGCTCCGCGAGCGACTCGCCCAGGCGTGCCGCGAGAGCCTCAGCGACGTCTCGCTCTGGAACACTTTCCGCGTGCTCTTGCACGACGCGCACTGCGACCCCGCGGTAGACCAGTACAACTTGGCAGTGGCAGATATTAACCGCAAATACGGTACCTCCATCAGCAGTATGGATGCAAAAAAAAAAACAGTGCTGGATCCGACTGACACAGTAATAGACACCATCAGGTACCTCCTAGCAGCCGAATCCGCCCGCAGAATGCCCTACGCGCTGGTCCTCCACCACACCAATATTCCAAAAGTGTCGGAGATGGTCGCCGCACGGTTAGCGGTGGAAACCGCACGAGACACTAGTCTTCAAAACCACCGCTTTCTCACACTTCTCAAGGATTTAATCAGTGAATAAGCGAGTGCGATTCTCATCTGCAATGGTATGTAGAGTAATACATGTACACCAATTACCAACCTGTACTAACCTTCCAGCTCCGTATCCGCCAGCTTCAGAGACAAAAACAAGAGGCCCAGGCAGCCCAGGAACATACTCCGACAAATAAAGTTCAGTCAGCTCAAATCAGACTCCAAAAAGATATCACCGAACTCGACCTCCCCAAATCAATTTCCATTGAATTCCCTAACCCAGATGACATATCCCATTTTGAAATCATAATCGTCCCCAAACAGGGCTACTACAAGGGGGGCAGGTTTTTGTTTGACGTTGCGGTTAATGAAAACTTCCCCATTGACCCACCAAAGATTAAGTGCTTGCAGAAAATTTATCACCCCAACATCGACCTCGAAGGCAACATATGCTTGAACATTCTAAGAGAGGACTGGTCTCCGGCATTGAACTTGAACTCTGTGCTCATAGGTCTCAACTTCCTCTTTCTGGAGCCCAACCCTACTGACCCATTGAACAAGGAAGCTGCCAATGTGTTGAAAAAGAACCCGAAGCTCTTTGCCCACAATGCGTCTACTTCCATGAGAGGAGGGTATGTGGATGATCAGTATTTCGATAAAGTGTACTAGGTATACTGGGATGCTTCATGTTTGCATGTACTATATACTCATTCCGTATTCAATAATATTCCCTCGTGCAGAAGAGTAGAAGCGTATACGTAAGGACTGGTTTCTCCTGGGCCAGGTGTTCAAATGCTTATGTCTACGTAGCCTTCCCCACCAATTCTACAAGCTGTCCAGTTGAACGTCGCCTTCCCAGCTGTTATTGAGCAGCTCTTCCTCTTCCCTTACACCTCGTGGTTCTGGCGATTCATTCCGGCCGCCCCTTGTTATGCGTCCTCGTGGTCCAGCAGCTCTGCAATCGATCTACGTGTTCCAATTCACTATAACAATGTAGATTTACCTGTCACATCCCATTATGTGCCCCTCCTAACGAGGACATTCTGTTACGTAATCCACGCTTGCTCAAAGCCACTTCAAGACACCTGGGCAATTTGGCTGCCATACTTTCCACAACTTGAACCCCATGCTCCACCACACCTGCGGCCTCGACGATTGCACCGGTATGTGCCATTGCCAAGGCATACCCAGCACATTGACCATACTCGCTGATCTCTGGATCCCGCCGGTCTATTCTTCCCTCTGATTATCTCGTGTGCGCGAACCAAATTCCATCCGTGTAGACATCAAGATCCATCAAGGGTGATGGCCATTTTCGTCCTTGCTGGCTGTCCATTTTGGGACCGGAGATTAGCTGATCCATGCATGTTCAGGACTACATATTTTGCTGGGTCGACTTGATCAAGATCTACAATAGCCTTTCGTAACAGTACTTAGTAACTTTTACTAGATACGTGAGAGTGAATGGGCCACAACAATACATAAGCCAGCCATATCTAGTGGTCATAATCCAGTATATCAGAAAAGTGTGGAAGTCATCATCCAAAATCGAAAAAACAAACAGAGCGATTGTCCTTCACAATGCACAATCCTATTGTTTGCGACTGGTCTAAACAAAGGGTCTACTTATTATGGGAAATTTATGTGCAAGGCACGGGCCGATGAGGGAACATTCTTACAAGTTTCTTAACAAACGTTTCCCATGCAAGAAAGTGTCTGTAGCCAGCCATTTTATATTTGTGGATTCTTCTGCCATTGTTTGGCTGCAATTCCATCATTTTTGTTGCAACCTAATGGCTGCGAGGAATGAAATTTACAGCCATCTGGCAGTTTAATTGGGCCAAGTATTTGATTGAGCTTTCAAAACAATTCGCTTACGGACACCAATATCCCTCGCTGATGTTTGTCTGCAGCAGGGGTCAAGGCTTGCCTGCAGGGTCGCTTAGCTGTGGTGGTGGATAATGTGGTTTATATTGTATTCAATGAGGTAAATGTTGGGCCCCTCCTTGATTCTCTATGATGGGAAAAGTATAAATATGGGTCACTTCCACTAGTCTGTTCTATATCATTCGATTTCTAATCAGTTCAATCAATAATCTAATCTAAAATATGAAGTTCTCCACCGTTGCCTTAGTCGCTCTCGCTGCCGTCGCTCAAGCTGCACCAGCTGCTCAAGAAAAGAGAGCTGATTTGCCAACCACTGCTTTGCCAACTGGTGTTGTTCCATCTGGTGTCGTTCCATCTGGTGTTGTTCCATCTGGTGTCGTTCCATCTGGTTTACCAACTGGTTTACCAACTGGTTTGCCAACTGGTTTGCCAACTGGTTTGCCAACTGATGCTTTGCCAACTGGATTGCCAGACATCTCTGCTATCACCAACTTGTTGACTGCTTTGGCTGGTTTGTTGGGAATTGTTTTAAGATTACCCGTTATCAAAGACTTACCAGTTGTCAGCGATCTTTTGGAAGCTATTAGTGCTTTGCCAACTGGCTTGCCTGTTCCATCTGGCTTGCCAATTCCAACTGGTGCTTTGCCAACTGGTGCTTTGCCAACTGGTGCTGTGCCAACCGGTTTGCCAGCCGGTTTGTAATTGTTTATTTCTTCATATGGGTATATATATAAGGTTCGTGTTTTCTCAGCTAACTGTAAAGTAGAGTGGTAAATCGTTGCTTGGCTTTTATGGCCTGCGCTATTGATCGAAGAGCTGGCTATCTGATATGCCATTGTCGATCCAATGCCTTGATTGGTACCGGAGTAGTCCAACAGAAAGCAATGCCTTCAGGCTGTGATGACAAGTCCTGAAGGCTCCCACTAGTCGCTGATAAGCGATATACTGATACACCTACTACTGTATGGAAAAACTTCATTACTGATTATCTAAGTGCTACGTACGGCAGCAGCCGCTCTACTCCTCTGCCTTGATTGACAAGAACTTGTACTTCTTCTTCGTAATATCATAACAATCCTTCAAAGCATCGTCATCGACGAACCACGTGACTTTCCCAGCGGCTCCCTCGTTAACGATAGAGCTTGGTAAACCCTTTTCGGGCCTTTCCATTATGATCCGCATCACGGGAGCCTTTGTGAGGCCCTCCACCACGAAGGTGACTCTATGAGCGTGGCAGATTACCGGAATGCTGAGAGTGATTCTGTTTGCTGGGCCGGAAGGAGCGTTTGACACCGGGATACACCAGGCCAATTTTTCTCGCAACAGCTCGCCGTCGTTGGGGAACAACGACGCGATGTGTCCGTCGGGCGCACACCCCAAGAGTAGCGAGTCAAACATGGGGAGCTTGACGCTATCCTTTTTGGCAAAGTTCCCAATCAAGGTCTTCTCATAAGCATCTGCGCACTCTTGCGGATCATCGATCAACGAGTCGTCTATGTGGTAGATATTTGGCCGATTCTCTGGATCGATGTGGTCAAAGATTTCTCGTTTGGCGAGACCGTAGTTCGAATCGGGCGAGTCAAACGGTACCAACCGTTCATCAGCAAAATAGATATCCCACTTGGACCATTCGATGTCGTGCTGCCGGGAGAGCAAGCCCTGTTTGAGAATTTTGATGAGCGATCCACCGCTTAGGGCGATTTTAAACCGTATATCTCTGGCCTTGGACTTCTTACTGGCCCTTTTGGCTAGATTGGTCGACGAGGAGATCGAATTAGTCGAAAGGGAGCTGAAAAGTTGGGGGCGAACTAATAGATCGCGCTTAATACGCTCAATCTGCTGCGGGTCAACCGTATTGTAAAGCGTCATGTTCTGGGCCGTGATCACATGGTCGGCGACCGCTTCGGCCACCCCTAAGAACTCGGGAAACGAGTAGACTAGCGGGACGGTGGTGGTCATGAAGAAATGAGGAGTTTCCGCAACCGCGCGCAGAAAATATTTTATAGTACTGACAACCATGATCAACAGTTTCTACGACTTGACGTGCAGCGTGGCGTACAACTACATCGGTTCCTGCACCGAGCAGACGTGTGTCAAGCAAGAGGTGCGTTCCGGCGATCGATTGACTCAGTATTTTGTCTATAAAGATGATACTAAGCAACGGTTACTCTTGGTGGCAAGTATAGTACAGTTGGCAGATCCAGTACAATCATTTACCATCTTTTATCCGGATAATCGAGGGGTGGTGTCAATTCCGGTCGATTGGGATGCTCTTGATCAACCGGTTAAATTCCCCTTGGACGCCGTGAACCTTTCCGGTGATTTGATCAAGGCGTTCAACGATCATGTGGAGCGCACGTTGGCAGCAGGGACTTCGCTGCAAGACCGGGACTTGCAGCAGCAGATCGCTAGCAAGCACGTCCGCGGTAGCCTGCCCGCAGTTGCACCAGCTGAGCCAGCTGCGGCAGTGGCTCCGGTTAGGCAGGACCCTGAAGTGATCACCAGGCCACCTGATATGCCTGGATTCGATGATGAATACGAAATGAGGCGCCACCGGGCAGTGTTGGGGCTTCCAGGCGCCGGAGCCGGGCCCATTCCTGGCAGACCCCCTGGTGCCCCCACCATTGGCGACGAAGACTTGTACCCCGGTGGTATCAGAGACCCCAGCGTGCGCGGGTACCTCGACCCATTGCGGGACTCGACAGGGCCTCGAGACGGAGGAATGTATCCCTCTCGCAGCCACCCGTTGTTCGGAGAACCTCTTGGAGGCAGGCCTCCAACCGGTGGGCCCCGCTACGACGACCCGCTCGGAGGCGACCCTGACAGCATGGGCTTCGACTCCGGACACCCTGGTGTCGGCAACCCATTTGGAAAATTGTAATGACAGTTATGAATAGTATAATAAAAGAGGTTGGCTTAGCTCAAGATGTAGTGATCAATTGAGGAGACGTGGCACATACTGCAATGCACACCTCTAAGTTTTGTGGATTCTCTCTTTTTTAATGCATACAACAAAGATCATGATCCCATTCTAAAAAATTCATGGCTCATTTAGAGACATAATAGGCGTCGTAAGGCTCTTATGTAGTATGATAAAGAGTAGCTTAGCTTAGCTCATGAGCAGATGTAGTGATCATGCGATTGAAGAGATGTAGTGATCAATATGATTAGGAGTTGTACTAAACCGACTAGTCCCCGGATACAATTGGCTATCCGGTGTGGCTAGGCTCGTCTATCTACGGTATACAAATTCCCCCAAACACTAAACCTTACTAGACCTGAAATACCCCTTCCATTAATATACAATAAAACTTTATCCAAACCTGATACTACCATTCACCAACCCTGTAGGCGGGTGTTATGATCCTCCAGGATAGGCAACCCCACAAAGTCTTTTCATGCTCCTACCCCTGGCCTACAATAGACGGTTGAACAATTCAACACCCAATAACCAGACTTCAAAATTTCCAACCTTCCCCATCCGTATATAATAACCTAAAAACTTGAGCCTTGACTCCCAATCAAGCGTTCTAAGCCTGAATGCCTCCAAGCAACTTTTAGGAATTACCCTTTTGGTAAACCCTCACAATACTATTAAGATAACAGCATAAGCTCCGAGGGTTGCGCAGCTTCGATTTCCGAGAGATTTCACTTATCGCCATGTTCTACCACCAGTTTTCCTCACCACCTCTTCTAACCACCACCCACAGTTCCATTACCCCACCACTGCTATTGACATTTCAAAAATTTCATATTTCGGTAAAAAAAAATTCTCCCCGGACGCTCGGATGTCAATAAGATGAGGAGACGACTGTCGGCGGTGCTTCGGTGGCGTCAGCTAAATCGATGTCGGAAGTATCAATATGCTGCATGTTCAGGTCAACAAAAGTAGTCTTGCCAGCGCCTGGCCAAAGGTATTTTTCATGCACCCCTAACATATCCCGCTTCTCAGGTATTAATTTGACGCCGTCACTTACAGATTATTACCCTCGAAAATCGGTTCGTCGCAACCCTATGTTATTATTCAATCACTTTACTCTATCCGGAAGTCAAACAAGAAATTGCCTCATTCGGAAATATCTAAACTCTCTCTCGCTTTCATCTGAACAAACGAAGAGGTGCGACTAATACAGAAATTCATTTGATTCAAAAGTGGAGCATATCTTTTTTTTCATATATCTTTATAAGCAGGCGTTTCCTTTAATTTTTACCAACCCGTTTTCCTTGTGCAGGCTATTGCCATATTGATACCTTATAGTTCCTACTATACTTTCCTAATACCCAGTATACTAACGCCCTGTATACCATTATAGCATCCATTGCATTCAATATAATACCTAATATCTCACAGACTAAAACATTTGATGTCGTACTTCCCCAGAAACTCCTTGTCTCTGGCATCAAATCAGTCTCCTGAATCCGAAGTCTCGGGAGACTTCGGACCCTCTTACGACTCTTCCAATAACTCCGACACAACTGCTACTTATGTCGATAATCACGATAATATGAAGCCAACCCGCAAGGCAAAACGCAAAAAGCAACCGATTAGCACTATCCAGTCGGAGGAAGAGGTTGAGGATCCGAGCAAGAACATCATAACTTTGAAGAACCAAAAAAGACTCTTTTCCTTTTTATTTTCATCTAAAGTCCCTCCAATCAATAACCCGGAAGAGCGTAAACCGTACCCTTGGAAAGACACTAACTTGATCAGCAGAGGCTTTTTTTATTGGTTGATTCCTATCTTGGTCAAAGGTTACAAGAGAACGTTGGTGCCTAATGACCTTTATTATTTAACAGATGAATTAACTGTCCAAAGTATGCATAAAAGATTTGACGACTTGTTGAACAAGAAAATTAAAAAGTTGGAGAAAGAGCACTTAAAGAAGCATGATAACTTAGACACATTCAAATGGCCGGCCTATATCGTGCCGTTGTGTCTTTATCATACATTTTGGTTTCAATACACTATGTCTTGCATATTCTTGGGCTTGTCATTCTGCTGCCAGGCTCTCTCCCCTTTACTTACTAGAAGATTGATTGATTTTGTTGAATTTAGGGCCTTGGGTTTTGAAAGAACTTTAAACAAAGGTATCGGTTATACCATTGGTTCCGTGGTGTTGATTTTCATCAACGGATTGCTTTTGAACCACTTCTTCCATAACGCCATGGTAACAGGAGCCCAGTCCAAATCTATCTTAGCAAAGTCGCTCTTGCTTAAATCGTTCAGGTTGAACTCAAGAGCAAGGCACACTTTCTCTGTGGGTAGAGTCACCAGTTTGTTGACCACAGACTTGTCTAGAATCGACTTGGCTATTGGATTCCAACCTTTGGTGGTATGTTTCCCTATTCCAGTGATTATCGCTATTGTTTTGTTATTGACTAATATCGGAGTGACTTCCTTAACGGGTATTGGTTTGTTCATTGTTTCTCTTGTCATATGTGTGTTATTGACTAAGAAGTTGTTCAATACTAGAGAAACCGTGGTTGACTATACCGACGAAAGAATTAGTTTAATGAGAGAAGTCCTTTCAAACTTGAAGGTGATCAAGTTCTACGCATGGGAATTGGCCTACAAGTTAAGGATCACTGAGGTAAGAGAACAGGAAATGAAGTACTTATTCACCATCAAAGTGTTGAGAAACTTCATTACTGCTTATGCTGTTACCTTACCAACATTGACATCTATGCTTTCATTTGTCACTTTATGGGCTGCTGACTCAATGAGGTCTGCCGGAAGAGTGTTTTCTTCCTTATCTTTGTTTTCCATTTTGGCCCAGGCAATTATGTTACTCCCTATTGCTTTGGCTACGGGTGCTGATGCCTTAATTGGTTTTAACAGATTGAGAGACTTCTTGAGTGCTGAAGAGTACGATGCCAAGTTGGAAGATAGATTAAATCAATTCAACGAAAAGTTTGTCATAGGTGATGACAGAGAACTGGCCAGATCAACATCTACTTCTTCTTCTTCACCTGATGTCGAACTGGACGACTCTGACGTGGCTTTAAAGGTAACCAATGGTCAGTTTACTTGGGATTCATTCAACGATGAGTATGAAAACGAAGCCCTCTGGGAATTCAGTGAAAAGATGACCAAACGCCAAAAGGACAAAATGTTGAAGAAGAAACTCAAGAAAAGAGAAAAAGAAAGAAAGAAGCATGAAAAGATTATGATGAAGCAAAGAAAATTGCAACAACACCTCATCGATTCTGGGAGACCATCTGTCAGTCTTGACGATCCTCAAGCTTCTCTCAATGTCGAATCAATTAACTCAAACGATCCAACCTTCACAGGCTTATCAAACATTAACTTGACAGTTAAAAAGGAAGAATTCATTGTTATCACAGGTGTTATTGGTTCTGGTAAATCTTCTTTGTTAAGTGCTTTGGCTGGTTTCATGAAGATGCAGTCTGGTTCTTTGGAAATTAATGATAAACTAATCTTGTGTTCTCAACCGTGGATTCAAAATGCTACGGTTCGTAACAACATCATCTTTGGAAGCCCTTTTGACCCTGTGAGGTACAATAAAGTCGTTCATGCTTGTGCTTTGGAAGATGATTTGAACTTATTACCAGCTAGAGATATGACTGAAATTGGTGAAAGAGGTATCACGTTATCCGGTGGTCAAAAAGCTCGTATCAACTTGGCTAGATCTGTCTATGCCGATCCGGAGACGATCTTGTTGGATGATGTTTTGAGTGCCGTTGACTCCAGAGTTGGTAAACACATCGTCAATAATTTATTCAATGGCTTGTTGAAACACAAGACCAGAATATTGGCCACTCATCAATTATCCTTGATTGACAATGCCGACAGAATCATCTTTTTGAACGGTGATGGTACTATTGATGTCGGTACTATTGAGGAATTGACTACCAGGAACCAAAATTTCAAAAAATTGTTTGAGTTCAACCTCGAGATGTCTGAGAAAAAGGATATCTTTCCAAATAAAGAAGTTGAATTCTCTGAGGCTGGTAGTACACATTATGATGACAAGGATACAGCTAATATGAACGAACTCGGTAGAATCGTGGATGAAGAAGCAAAAGGTACAAATTCCATTTCTTGGGACGTATACAAAAAATATATCAACTTGGGTTCCGGTATTTTCGGTTATTCTGCTGCTCCAATCTTTATTTTTCTAGTTTGTTTGGCTACGTTCTGTCAAGTTTTCACAAACACTTGGTTATCTTTCTGGGTTGAAAAAAAGTTTCCGGGCAAGTCCGATCACTTTTACGTTGCCCTCTACGTTGCATTTGCGTTTTTGACAGTTATCTTCACCGCCATTGAATTTACAATGTTGGCCTACATGAACAGTAGGTCTGCTGAAACATTGAATGTCAAAGCAGTTGAGAAGGTGCTACACGCTCCAATGAATTTTGTTGACACCAATCCTATCGGGAGAATTTTGAACAGATTCACTAAAGACACAGACTCTTTGGATAACGAGATTGGTGAGCAGTTGAGATTATTCATCTTCCCATTGGCTACTATCATTGGTATCATTATTTTGTGTATTACTTACTTACCATGGTTTGCTATTGCTGTGCCATTCTTGGGCTTCTCATTTGTACTTATTTCCAATTTCTACCAAGCTTCAAGTCGTGAAATCAAAAGGTTGGAAGCTGTGCAAAGATCTTTGGTCTACAACAATTTCAACGAAACTTTGACTGGTATGTCCACCATCAAGTCCTACAAAGTCGAAGAGATGTTTATCAAAAGAAACGACGAATACATCAACAAGATGAATGAGGCTTACTATTTATCCATTGCTGCTCAAAGATGGTTGAGTGTTCATTTGGATATCGTTGCCTCCATATTTGCTTTGATTATTTGTATGTTGTGTATCACTGAACAGTTCAACATTGGTCCTTCTTCAACTGGTTTGTTATTGAACTATGTTATTCAAATTGTTGGTTTATTGTCATTGACAGTTAGATCTATGACTCAGGTGGAGTCTGAAATGAACTCAGTTGAAAGATTGTATGACTATGCATTCAAATTAGACCAAGAAGCTGCTTACAGGAAGACCGAATTCCTGCCTTCTCCAGAATGGCCACAGACTGGTTACATTCAATTTGAAAACGTCAATTTGAAGTACAGACCAAACTTACCATTGGTCTTAAAGGACCTAAATTTCAGTATCTACCCAGGAGAAAAAGTAGGCATCTGTGGTAGAACTGGTGCTGGTAAATCATCGATCATGACTGCATTGTACAGATTGACTGAGTTGACGTCTGGCTCGATTCTGATCGATGGTTTAGACATCAGTGACATGGGATTATTTGACCTCAGGTCAGGCTTATCCATTATTCCTCAAGATCCCGTCTTGTTTCAAGGTTCTATCAGAAAGAATTTGGATCCATTTCATGAATCCACTGACGAAAAGTTGTGGGATTCTTTAAGAAGAGCTGGTCTCATTGATGGAGCAGTTATGGAAAAAATCAAAGCTACGAAACACGACCCAAAGAACAAAGTGGGATTTGAACAATTGCACAAGTTTCATTTGGATCAAATTGTGGAAGATGATGGAGAAAACTTTTCCTTGGGTGAAAGGCAGTTACTTGCTTTGGCCAGAGCCTTGGTTCGTAACTCTAAGATTCTTATTTTGGATGAAGCCACTTCATCTGTAGATTATGAAACGGATTCTAAGATTCAGGAAACGATTGCAAAAGAGTTTTCTACGTGTACTATATTATGTATTGCTCACAGGTTGAAGACAATCTTAAACTACGATCGTATATTGGTCATGGACCATGGTGAAGTGGTTGAAAAGGGTGTTCCACTGGCATTGTACAAGGAGAACGGACTTTTCTCCAAGATGTGTGAAAAGGCGAATATCGATTCGGATGATTTCGAACATGTTATTTCTTATTAGAGTTTTACTCACATCCTGTTGTAGTAACGTTATTTAATGAATAATAAATTTTAATTCTAGCTCATCGTAGCTTGCGCTGCCTTTATAAATCCGAAGCCTATGATGTACCAGTAAGGAAATGCATCGACAAACACACATATTGAGAGGTTGAGTTTCAAAGTATGGCCTTGAGATCCCTGCTAGTCTAACACCAAGAGCTTGGTGCTTGCTCTGAGGTGTTGAGTAGTATTTCCAATGCTGGTATTAGCCAGAAATAGCATGCAAAAGAGTACCACTTTACTATGGCACCATCGCATATATGAGATCTGGATAGAGGTGTACGTATATTGAATGTATAAGTAAAAATGTTGCTGATGCATGATGGATCAGACGGCTCAGGTGAGATCGTGGGCCATATAAAAGAGCAAATAGGCATTGGTGGTTTCGATTTCCTCCTGTGGCACCAAGGTGATAACACTGTCATCGAACTTGAGCCATTGATTATTTTCAGTCTTTATGACTACAACGTAATGCCCCGTGTTGACAGACCCTATATGGACTACCAATGCAAATAATTCATAAAATTCATTAATGGACGACCCATTATTGTTGTCCTGTGATAGATAATCCGAAAGGTTTAGGTAGAGGGGGTTTCTTATTGGAAGGTCATTTTTGATGAACGTGTTTAAGTTATGTTTAAATCGTTTCAACTGGATGGATAGAATTGGGGAAACTTTGTTGATCTTCAATGATTTGATAGGCTTAGAGTTTCTTTTGCAATACTGACATTTGTAGTTCTCCAACATCTCGTCTTTTGTGAATAGGTTGAGGCAGTCGTAAACAGTCGAGTAGTCTTTCAAGTTAGTTAATTCCAACGACAAGTCCATTATGGGATCGATGGTTTTGGTGGTATTGTGACAGTTCGAACACCTAATCAAACTTTCCAATTCACCGGAAAAATGCTTATGCGTGATGCAGTTACAATCCTCGTGATTGTGGTCGTCGAATTCGTCGTGGCCCTCGACCCTTCTGAAATCTTTGTGGAACTCGTTCAATAGATATTGCCAAAATTCATGGGCATCCTGTTCTTCATAGCCTGTTAATGAACGATTTTTGTACCAAGAGTTGACCAACAAATTAGTCATACCGAAGGAGTCGTGGTTATCGCTGGTGAAAAACTCCGTGAAAATCTTATCAATAGAACAGGTGATGCACTCGTTGACATCGCAATTGAAATAGTGTTCATCATTGTTGAAGAATTCCCGTTTCAATATGGGGTTATGGATCATGGTCTGTAGGATAGAGCTAATAAAGCATGTAGACCCAAAATTGATAAACCCTTTTAAGCCCTTTATCGACGAAGATGTGGGGACTAAATAGTGGTCGCTATCAACTTCCACCTCGTCAGCGGTGAGCGGAGCCTCGTGTTGATCATCTGGGGTCAGAAGCGCCAACACTTCGTTTCTGATTTCACTCAATGAGCTGTGGTTGATATAGTTTTTACACTTGAAGCAGTAGATTAAACCATTCTCACTATCGATAGCAAATACATGCTGACTCAATTTGTAGTGGTTAAGACCATGATTATTTTTTTGGCACCCAATGTAGGGACACTGTAAGCAGATGAGGTTGTTGTTGAAATTACCCAATTTACAGTTGGAACATTTTAAAGCGTTTAGTTTTAGTTCCATTAACTTTGCAGTGGAAAAACTCGAGTTATCTTTGAGAAGTGTGAATGAGTTGGAATGGTTCACCAAGAGAGCTATTTTTATGGCCTGTTTGTAAGTCACCAACACGTTCTCTCTGGCCTTGGAGTTCAACACCTGCAGGATGTGCTGACACGATCCCAAATCCTCATACATCTCCAACTAATGAAACAGATGCAATGATGGGTCCTCAAACTAGATCAGATTTTCCAACTCGAAATTGCGAAAATGGGCCCTGCCAGAGATGGTCAAATATATCCGTTTATAGGTGCTATTATATAATACTATGTACTGGTGTATGTTTCTTAATCGAAAAAATCATCATCGCTATCGTCTTCTTTAATAGTCTTACCTTTAAATTTTAATCTTTTTGTGTCTTGATCTTCCTCATCCTGGTTCACCTCAAGTCGTCTATCTGAAAAATCCACCATCTTCAACCCCATCAACACATTTTCAATGTCTTTGATACGCGTATCATTTCCTCCCAACTCGGTCAACGTGACGTACTGCTTCACGACATTTTTGTCCCGGTATATCAAGATGGTGGGGATGTTCTGATCGGGGTAGTTCTCAACGGCTCTTTTGGCAGGTATATCCACAAATTTGATTTCCGGGTATCGGGTGGCCAACTGGGAGAAAATCAGGCCTAGAAGCCTACTCTGTATCATCAGATCAGACGACAAGTGTACAATGACAGGGCTCTCTTTACTGGCCAACGTAATCTCTTTTTCATATTCATTCTTTGAAATCGGATACACTTGGCCAAACTTGGCCTTAGACTGTAACTCATGCATCTGCGCCATTCTCTTCTGTTTGTAAAAGTTCAAGAATTCATCATCTTCTTCGTCTTCTAACGCAGCGAGCTCATCGAGTTCCTTGTTCTCTAATCTGTTCTCATGCTGCTTCTTCAACGCCTCCTCTAATGCGTTTTCCAACTCCTCAGTTGGCGATGGAGGTTTTTCTGGGATGATCCCGTGGGATCTTAGTATATCATTCCATTCAGTGTCCTCGTTGGGGTCCACCTCAACGGGGACCTTCATATCTGCCATAGGATTCATCGTGTCGTACTCCAGTTTTACCAGATTTTTGCACTCGCCAAATTTTTCAGTTTGTGCGTGCACGATAAAAGACAGGACTTACACGATGTATGCTATACTGAAGATATAAATGCCCAGGGTTGCTGCAAATGTGGCGGGGGATGTATGGGAAGGCTTGACCTATTTTTACTGAAGTTTTCACTGTGCTTTCCAAACCTCTAAAGCATGAGAGTATTAGTAGCTACATCGAAATTGAGTGAAAAATCAGATATGGCATGGGATGGGTATATAGTTGTTGAAGCCGGCTCTGTGTATGCATTGGTGATATTCTATATGTATTTATTTCGTATTACTCCTGTGGTCGATAATATTTAATTGCTGCAAAACTAATTACTCTGCGAAATCCACATAGTATACTTAAATAGATTACAAGAACACTACAATTATACCTGAATAGAGAAACTCAAGTCAAGAACACCAATATGTGCAGTCTAAAGGCTTAATCACTGTCTGTCCTAATCACATACCCTAATAACTACAACAGAGCTCTGGGCGAAAGCGTAAAGCTGCATCTCTCCTGATTAAAAGTTAGCTGAACTATACCGTCAGACACTAGCCTCTACCACTTCAGGTATATTTAGTAGTAGTATGCTAGATATTCTCATTCTTGTGAATCATGTACGGACTTATCAGCTACTTCACAGTGGTGCGGCAAACTGCGGCTTGAAACTGTCCAAGGTCTCCAACCAAAAAATTACACTTGGTGACCTCTAAGATCATACAAGAGACCAAGCCTCAAATGTGAGACAAAACTGTATCTGACTATTCTAGCCGACTGATATGAACAAGCAATTTAAAATCTCAAGCTTAACTGTAACTGATGGTAATTAACAATTGCTTTTGCGAAAGCAGCCAATAAGTCGGCTGCGAAAAGAAAACTAAACAGAATATCTTCTATTAAATAAATATTTACATAATGATAATAATAATAGTTTATCAATGACATGATCGTGCAAAATTAGCTTGGTTTTCTCGGTATTCTTGGCTAAGTTGATTACTTGGTAGCCTTGGTCAAGTAAGTAATCAAATCGTTTCTATCCTTTGGCTTCTTCAAACCACCAAAGGCCATTTTGGTACCTGGAATATACTTCTTTGGGTTTTCCAAGTAGTCAGACATGGTCTGCTGAGTCCACTCAACACCTTTCTTCTTGTTGGCGTCGGTGTAAGAGTATCCTTCAGCCTGACCAGACTTTCTGCCCAAGACACCGTGCAAGTTAGGACCAACCTTGTGTGGACCACCCTTTTCGACGGTGTGACACTGCAAACATCTGGTCTTGAACAAGTTAGCACCCTTCTTCTCTGAACCTTTTTCGTATGGAGCTGGCATTTTTGCTAAAAATTTGTTGTTTAAATATTTTGAAAAATTTTTTGAGACTCTACTTTATTTATATACATTTCGCTGAGCGGTTAGTGTGCGTTGTGATTATTTTTCGCAGCATTTCTATTGGCCAAATTCGGTAGTGAGACTTCGTGAGAGGTTGAACTGCTAAGGAGTTGGAATACGGGGATACCTGGGGTCAAAAAGCCCAGAAGCAGGACTTGGCCAGTTCTGAGGTTGAGTAGAGTACTCAGTTACTTATGCTGCTGGAGTGTCAACGTATGTGGTATATTCGGTGACGACCCTCGATGAGTCCCATGACCGCAGAAAAGGATAAGCCACTTGAACAGCCGGTAATTCTCGCGACATTGATTTCAAGCTGACTTTGTGCGACATTGATCTCCAGCTAAAGCGAGGATGTCGTACGATAGAGCACTCGCGGCCGCCGGGTTAACCAGGAAAGACTTGCGGATGACTTTGAATCACCGCGCTATTTATCCGATTATTCCCTCGGCAAGTTCCGTTCTCTACCGCGAGCTCAACGGCGCGCAGCTGTTGTCTCACTCTAGGCTCGCTTCGAAAGCAGCACTGGTGCGGCTGCAATAATAAGTTTCGCGGCAAAGACTGCAAAATATACCATGATGTTCCCAAAGCTTTTGTTCTGGGCACTTTTAGCGTCCATACCTCCGGCAAACGCTAGGGGGTTCACCACTCCCTGCGACAGGTTCCGATTCGACCCCGAGTCGCACGTTTACTTCAATACCACCTGTTACTTAGATCCAAATCTCGACTGGCACACTGCTTATCATCAAACGGTGTACGCAATTGCAACCAGCGACTTTGACCACTTCGTTCTGTTTGCAGGCCATCGGGTAGCAATCTCAGCTATGAACTTGACCGGCACGCCGCAAAAGGTACTTGAGTTTGTCATTCACGAAAGATTAGGCATGGCATCTGGTACTAAAGCTAGATATGGCACTGTAAGCATCGACAGATCTAACGAGCACAAAAAACACATGGTGATCATTAAAGATGAGAGCCTATCGTCCTACTGTAAAAATACTCTTCTCCCCAGATACCTCCGGTGCCAGGTTCTGACGTACTACTCGTACGTTACCAAGTATAAATCTGCCATCACCAAAGGAGTCTCTGGAACTCGAGACTCGCCAGACTGGATGAAGCAAATGTGGCAGTCCATGGGGAGGGCAGAGCTCAACTTGAGCCCAGGAATTAGAGAAATCGGCGTAAGATTCAAGTCGTCGGAGCAGGAGAGCTGCGCCAGTGAATTCTTATTCTTAGACGAGTACATGAACCTCGTTGCGGCAAATACCACTTTTGGAATGGGTCCCGTCATGATGGTAGGGATAATTCCTGCTAAAACTGGCGGTGGGAGTTGCCAAACTGCCAGCACGGCAGAGGAAATATCATCCGATTTAGCAGCAATCTTGAGTTTGGCGAAAGAAGAGTCTATGGTCTCATTCTGTGTCTCCTTATCAGGGAAACCTGGCTGGTTCGGTGCCAATAACTGGCTTGGGAAGATCAAATTTTTCCCCGTAACTCTGGGTGGGAATAGCACTTATGCAAACCTTCCATGTGAAGACTTCCTTGGAAGTTAGCTTGTTTAGTCATTATTTGCATTAATAAAAGTGTTACAGCCGGCTAGGTGACCGACTAAAACTTCGTTTTGAGCTTCCACTTCTACCTCTACTTCTGGAACTCCCACTTCTACTGTAACTAGAACTCCTACTGTAACTGCCTCCACTCCTACTGTAGCTACTACTTCTACTATCCCTATCCCTCTTTCTCCCTCTTTGTCTGTTCTCTAATTCTGCTCTCATATCGTCAGTGAGAATACCCAACCCAATGGCTGTGAAATAGTTGATTGCAAAAATTAGGTCATCATGCTTTCCTTCGAGTTGAAACATCCCAGGCAAGTTCTTCGCGTTCTCAAGTAAGAGCTCCTTGAGCTTTTCTGTACCGACCTCCTCAACCATCTCCTTCAAAAGAAACTTTATGAATATTCTATTAGACGAGTTTGAATCATCCTCAGTCAAAGAAATCACCTTGAGAATCGTCATAGGTAACTTCCCCGTACCTAAAAGGTACCCATACAACTTCCCAAGGTTTCTGTTACCGTTCAACTCCAACTGGTGAACAGTATCATAGTGCTGGTCAAACAAAGATTCAAACACTTTTCGGTATTTTGGGAACTTTAAAATCAATATTTCACAGATTGTTCCATAATACTTTGAATAGGTCTTCTCTTGTATACAACTCTTTAAAACAATATCCGAAAGAATCTCGGGCTCGTACTTTAACCTGAGGAGTTTATGCACTGCTTCCTCAGAAGATAAACTCGACATGATCGTTAAGTAGACCGTCTTTTGTAGTTTTATCAAATCTGCCTTTGTCATATCTACGACATTCTCCTGTTCCTTCTCTTCAGCCTGTGGCTCCAAGAGCTGTTCCGGGTCTTGCTGTTCAAGGTCCTGGAGAACCTCGTTTTTCAACTGTTCATACTCTGCATATTTGTTTCCATCATCATGTAGAAGGTGTTCGTAATTACTGAACTCGTCTTCCAAATCAAATTCGTGACACATTTCGCCCTCTATAAGGATGTAGGTGAAGTCTTTGAACCCCCGTTTCCGTATTTCAAGTAACTTTCCTACACGATCCTTGTTAACCTCGTTCACTTGGTTTTCGTTCACCAAGTTCCTCAATCTATCTATAATCACATAGACAATATTCTGGGGTAGGTTTTTACCATTGACCTTCAAAATATGTATTACAACTCCAATACTGTCGTCGGTCATATTGTTCATCAAAAGTTCGAGAATTTGCAAGATAATCAAATTGCTTAGCACTTTATAGTTCACCAATTCACACAACAAATCCACTTTTAAAAACTTATTCTGGACGTACTCGTTTTTGAATATGATAACAAGTCTGCTGATGAGGATCTTACCAATTTCGGGGACTTTGTAATTGAGCACATTCACCAAACTAGCATACACCCAGGCTGGTTGCGTACCTTTACGCAGGGCTGAGATTATTTTCTTCACGAGAAGACCTTTCCCCCTGTAAAGATTAAGCTTGAAGAGCTCCACGGCTGTAACGTCGACATTATATTGGTCCACCTGGTCCACCAACCGATGTATATCTCTGCGTAGTACGCTCCATTCAGACTCCATGTGTGATAGTATTTCGCGATGCGCATCGGTGAAAAAGACGCTTAATCATGAGACCTGGGATAGTTACATTCAATAGGCTCAAGACGAAGCTAGACCAGTTCAAGAAGACCGGTGAAGTCTTTAAGCTGAATGGGAAGTCAAGTGAGAATGCTTTAAAAAAAGTACCCGATCTGTTCAGAGCTAGCTCGTTGACCAAGTGTGTGCAGATTCTCAGAAATCAGTACGACGGTCTTCTTTTTGACCTGAATGATCAAGTGATAAACATGTCGAAAATAAACTCAAGGGATTTGACCAATGAGGGCAATAGAAGCAAGAACCTCGAGATTTTCAAGAGCTTGATGAAGTTTACAAGCAAGTTCAATAAGCCTATTGACAAGTCTTTACTTTTCGTTTTACTAGGGGTGCAAGCGAAATCCTTGAACGAAAAAACGAAGGTGACGTCGCAGGTAGAACGATTGTTGGAACAAGACAGAGACTACGAGAGAGCAAAATATGTGTTGCGGTTGAGTTACTATAAGAATCCTGTTGCCATGAATCGGGTTACAGAGCATATATTGAAACGCCCGAACCGCATTCTAACCCTTGACGAACGCAAGACTAAAATCAGCGATGCTTTCAGTTTCTTCAATCTTTGCAAAAAATGGAATTATAAGCCGGAGGAACAGAGTCTTGTCATTCTTTTCAACGGCGTAAGTAAATTGCTCGAACACGGAGAGTCAGATCGGGGAATAACCCAAAAGCTCTTGAACGTCTACGAGCTGTACGATTCCCCTTCGCTACCTGTTTTCAATGCATTATTGGAGTGTTTGACGAAAGATTTTCACGACGACCAATTTGAGGCTTGGACTTTGTTCAACAAGCTCGAAGGCTTGAAGCCGGATGAACAGACACTCTCTATCTTTCTTAGAGGTCTTGCTAAGAACTACAAGTCTAAGATTGAGAAACTTCACACCACGCCTGGTATTACTAGGGTACAAAAGCAGTTGACAGCATTTCAAATGAGCAATGAGATTATCGAGTCGGCTCAAGGGGTCTTGAGTAAAACCCCAGGTATTGAGGAACACTTTATTCTTCTGTACCTTTCTTGTTTCATTGGGAACAGAGAGGGCTACGGCCACAATTACGTCTCTGAGGGGTTAAAACAGTTATCTGCCTGGGTACCCGAAGTTCAGGCTTTTGTTGAATCCCACGGCACCAACCTTGAACAGAGTAAGCAATTAAAGAGGACTGAAGACTTACGGTTCAGAAACACCGTCAATAATTTCGAAGAAGTGAAGCTTGACGGGCTACGCAAGATACTTATCCCGTTAGACACGAGGAAAAGCGATGCTCATATAAACAAGTTTGTATTGCAAACTTTTATTTTAGGACTAGCATCGCTCGACAGACCCATTCAGTTTATCGAAAGTATATGGCATATTTTATCTGACTTTGGAGGTATTGAGTTCAAGACCATCCCGCATGTGAAGAACGGACAATACGACGTGGAAATCACAGTTGACGAAGACATCGACATTGATCAAGAAGTGGTCGATGGTAAGTTGATTGTATTGTTCATGCACACCATCAGGCAAGTGTTTTTGAAAGAAATGAAGTGCAGTCTTGTATGCTTGAATTTGATCAAATACGTCAGCAAGAGACCGCTGCTTAGCACCAATGAGATGTATCAGGTGTTCCTTCAGAATATGATCGACGAGGTCAAGTTCTTCCATCGGTTAAACTACAATATCTACCGTGAAGACCAGGCCTTGACCAAAGAGCAGTTGGAGTACTTGTGTGCCAATCTCAAGGAGTTTCTCGAGTTATTCCCGGTGAAGCAAAGTGTATTCAAGTTAGGGGTGTTGGCACGGATCATCCTGTCTTCACACTGGCGTAACATGAGAACTTCTCACACGAAGCTTAAGTACGATGACATGGTAAAGGGCGCCTTGGGTGCTTTTGCCAGACATCCGATGGTCTTGGAGGAGTTGAAAGAGAACACAAAGGTGACCAGGGTTTTGAGAGAAGTGAAGAAGAGTAACAGGGGAAGGCCCCCTTTGACTGAAGTGGAAATGAGGAGAAGGGACGATGACCGTCCCAGGAGGGAGGTGAGGTACTAGTAGTAACGACTGCGCGACATCTTGAAAATAGACTAGTGCGACATCTGTAAATAGTATAATGTCCCTTATTATAATAGACGATCCATTCCACTTTGACTATGAGGACTTGTTCCACAGAGTGTTGCACGACAAGCCTTCTTCGATAGATGTGTATATCGGGAAGCCCATTCTGACTGTTGAAGCATTGGATTATGCTTTAAATACGCTTTATGCGCAGATAAGACGGCTACTGCTACTGCTTGAGTATAAGTACTCATTCAGCATAGACATACTATTCAATTCCCCCGATCTCAAACTGTACGAGAGGGTATACGTCACTGGTAAGGAGACAGACAGTTTGTCAGAAAAGCTAGACATAAAGTCAAGTTTGACCGTCGTTCCCAGCGACTTGAAACAAAAGGCTGCTCAACAAATCTCCGGAACTTTTGGTACCTTCAACACGGTGGCAGTAGGAGGCACTTTTGACCATATCCACGATGGACACAAAATACTCTTGTCGACTAGTGTGTTTTTAGCAAAGAAAAAGGTGATTATAGGAGTAACTGATGACGATTTGCTAAAGAATAAAAAGTACAAAGAGTACTTGGAACCGTTTGAAAAAAGGTTAGCTGTCACAACTAAGTTCTTGCAGAAAATCTGCCGGGAATCCCAGGTGTTTGAACTTTACAAGATTGGTGATATTTGCGGCCCCACCGGCTACGTCAAGGATATCGACTGTTTGGTGTTGAGCAAAGAGAGCGAAGCCGGGGGGAAGTACGTGAACGACTATAGGAAGTCTATCGACTACCCCGAGCTTGCAGTATACGCAATTGAGTTGATCGGAGGGGACAGTAAGCTTAGTTCCACGGACTTGAGGCGTGAAGAGAAGGAGAGCCAGGAGGGCACGCAGTAGTACTACGGATACGAATAAACAATAAATGCAAGGTATATATAGGCTACAGATATACACTAATCTACCTAATCAGAATTCCCTTATCGAAGAAACTCTTTTTAGGATTCTTATCCACATGATCGAGGGCCAAGTGGGATAACTCGGAGGTGACTTCGTCGTACAATATCAAATCGTTAACGTCATCCAAGTACTTCCCCTTATCATTTGAATCCGCCAAGGCGAACTTGACTTTACTAAAGTTCAAATCGTTCATGCCCATTTTTAGCTGGATTCTCTTCTTTGTATCTTCGAATTTTTCTTCCGGGAATAGCACAAATAAAAATGGGATAGAATGGTGGTAGTTGGAGTTCTTGTAGAAATGGAAAGCGGGGACAATGTTTAGGTTCTTGTTGTACTTGATAGACATGTCATACTCGTACTTCGCCACCGAGTTTTCGAATTTAGGCTCCGACGTCGTATCCTTGTATCTTCCTAAGAGGTCATAGTTGATCAAGACATTCAACTCGGTCGGGAACTCCCCGATGTAGTAATCAAAGGACTCATTCAATGAGTCAATCGATTTGTCAAACTTTACCAAATCCACGTACTTATTGTTGTTCCCACAGTACATGAATAAGTTCGATCTATCGACTTTACTCGTGTCGACGCCCCTTTCGTTCAAAATAGTAAACATCTTTTCAACCACACACTTGACGGTTTCATCGATTGGTACCAAAATCTCGAGCTCTTCATACTGAGCCGCACTCTCTACGTAGTACACCCTGAAAGTCTTCATATTTTCAAACTCTTTCAAGGACATGTCAACCAACACCTCGTACTCAAACGTCACCACGGTGGAGATGGGCAAGAACTTGGGGAAGTATTGTGATAAGTTGGACGCGGTATTCATGGGGTACCTGTATCCTTGTTTGTTGACGATAAAGAGCCGCAAGTATTCAGGGTCGTGCTTGATTTTCTCGCCAATCTTCTTGCTCAATTGGTGGTAGGAGTAAGTACTGGAGATCCACATATCAAGGGCCTCTTCGTCGTCGCTATCCGAGCTTTCATTTTCGTCAATCGCATCACCCTCTTCGCCCTCGCTGGGGGTATCACGCTCACTGCCTGCGTTCCTCACAGGTCTGACTTTGAGATGCACTCTCGTGGTCAAGAACTTAAAGTACTCCGTTAAAGAGGCGGCGGACTCCGCGGTGGCGGTGTGACAGATCAATATATCACCATTGCTCAATTCGTTTTTTTCAAGCGAGAGATCAGACTGAAGAGGTTCTAGCTTGTTCAAGGTCAACTCTTCAATCAATTCCAAATTCTCCGACTCTTCCAAGTCCAACAACTGCTTCACTTTAGGAACGAGACTAGACACTTTCTCGTCTTGAGACACCACGAGGTGAGTGAGCCCTCTGAGCTCCTGGGTCACGTGGTTGAAGATCTTCAAAAACACAATGACATTGCTCGAACCCTCGCCCAAGGGTTTACCGGTGGCAGGTTTCGTCAACGAAACCTCAGAGGTGTTCGAGAATTTGGCCTCCACCTTGTCGAACAGAATTTGATCAAACAGAAGCGACTTGCCCGGACTGAGCTCATTCACATAATCCAAGTCATACTTGTATTCCTCAATGTAGAACACCATTTCGTCGTACTTTTTGTTGAACAATTTGGAGTAGATGGAGAACAACGACAAGTCTTTATCTTCCCCATCAAACGAATCGTTCAAGTTCAACAACCCGTCGACGCGGTTTGTATGGTTGTTGCGGTGGCAGATCAAGAGTAATCTATATGGCAACTTGGCCAAGTCCTCGATCTCTTCCACCTTGATGGGGACGTTCAAAGACTTGCTGATTTCGTTAAACAAGTCAAAAGCCGTATCGGTTTTCTTCAAACTCAAGACGGTGGGCTGGAGAAGGGGGTTGTCTTCCAACACCTTTTCATCGTAGAACTTCTGATTGGTGGAGTCGTAATAGTAGTCGAATTCCTTGTAGTTCTGGAAGTTACTGAGCTTTATCAACTTGACATTGATATTGTACAACTGCTGCAACTTCAATTCTTCCACCAACTTAATCTCGTTCAACTGCTGCTCGATTTCGCTGGGGATGAAGGAAGGAACATACTTGTTTATATCCTCGTCGTTCTCCGGCAATATCTCGTCCAAATCAGTCTCACGATAGTACACCAACATATAAGCACTGGTGGACCTTCTGATGAGGTTTTCCGTTTGGTCGAGCTTGCTGAGTTTGAAAAACTCTTCTTGACTCAATTCGTTAGCACCAAAGTTCTCCTCAAACACCTGCGACTTGGTGACTTTCCACACCTTGTCGTCTTCGAATCTCAACCAGTGATCGTCGTGGGCCTGAGGTTTGATCATAGCATAGTAATGTCCGTTGGAGATCGAGCCCTGGTGGACCAACACGCCGTGCAACTTGTAGTTCCAGTTTTGCAGCTTGACATCGTCCGGCAAGTCTTCGTCTAAATAAGCCGACAAGTCAATTTCGCTCGGGAATTCATACAAGTCGTTGATCTTTTGCAATTCATCCACCATAAAGTCGTACTCGAACCTTTTCAATTGAAGGTGCAAGATGGTGGGGAACGACTGGAATACGACTCCCTTTTTGGCGTCTTGGTACCCGTACCCGTCACCGGCCTGGTACTTGTTATCGTCTGTCAACATTTCCAATTCGATATAGTTATCAAACGAGTCTTTCAAGTTGTTAAAGCCCTTTACGTTCAACTGGATATCCCAAAAATCTTCCACTCTCGAAGATTCATAGGGGACGTTAATGCACTTGATGAAACTTTTCATTTTACCCACGAACAAGTCGTTCAATCGATTTTCAATCGGGGTACCCTTCATGGAGGTCTCCAACTTATCCATGAGGATACGGTTCAATTCCTGGATGTCGTGCTGGGTGAAGGCGTCGCTGCTGTCCCAGCCAAACGCCTCCGTCAACTCCAACGTGCCCACGGGGGCCTGCGAGGTGGACAACAGGTGGAAGATTTTCTGCAACGACAAGGCGACCGAGCTCTGCTTTTTAATCTTCTTGTTGGACTTTATGACCGTGTTTGAGGTGGTGGGGATTTGGTAGACCAATTTCCGGAATATCTTGGTGGTGTAGTAGCTTTGCAACAACGAGTTGAGGTAGCAGGTAGCTCCTTGGTTGTTCAATCCCACGTATCCGGTACTTTTTTTAGAGTCATAATCGTTAAAAGTCGACCACAACACGCCGGTTTGCGAGTCGTCGATGATGCGGACGTATGCGGTGATGTTCAACTGGTTATTGGCAATGACGGCTGGCTCGCCGTTGCGGGGCTTGTACAACAACGGCAAGTCGACAATTGACAGAAACCCCCAGTCCGTATCGGTCTTACTGAACCGGTGGTACGACGAGGCCGGGAAGTGTGATTTAGGGTTCTTGGGGTTCCACAAGTCAAAGGCGAACTGGGCACACACGTACCAGTTTTCATCAATGTTACCGTCTTTATCTGGTATGGGGTGAGGCTCGATGTATATAGATAGAGTGTTGTTGTTGCTATTCCCCCTGGGGAACAAGAGCACGTTCCACTCAAAGTTACCTACTTTGAACGTGGGGCCTCTCACTTTCAGGTCGGTTAATCCAGCCCAGCTTTTGACTTCCCACACGTGATGACCTTGATCTTCCACCGGGTAGTCAACGACATCTTTCATTAGCGATCTAGAAAGCTTTTCGTACTGGTCGGCTGGGATGACGGGTTTGGCTCCAGTGGCGTCTTTGCTGCTACTGGAGTCGTCATCTAGCAGAATTTCGTCATCGTCGTCGTCGTCGTCATCGGCTTCAACTGAGGGTTGAGGGTGAGTTCTGCCAAAGTGCTCGGGAATTGGTGGGGTTTGGCTGTTCCCGTCGTCTGCTTTCGGGGGCTTGACGTGGTAGTGGTTTTCCTTGTCCTCCAAGGAATTGACGTCTGAGATCATTGTATCGCAGGGGCAGGTTACTCGTTTTCAGTGAAACTACTAATGCTGTGGATTATTAATTGAGAATCAGGGATCGAGCACGACGTGGCCCTGCTAGTCGCACCACTAGTCGCACTACTGGTCGCACTACTGGTCCCAGCTCGACCAGGGCATACTGAAACCGCGCGGGAGGGTTTGGGCGTGGGAATACCGGTCATGTGACGTGACCACGGTTGCTCTGGTAACAGCATGGAGAGAGTGACAAGCGAGAGAGTGACAAGCTGATTTCCGTGTCATAAGTAGTTTATGAGTAGTGTGCCATATGTAGGTGATTAGTTACCTTATGAGCAGGAGTGAAAGGTGTGATGAGTTATAGCGTGTAGCAGAATGAACGGCTAGAGACGGCCAGGTCTGAGAGTGTAATGTAATTCCTGGAGTAGCACCTGAAAGTAGCATATGAGAGTCCCCTTCAGTGTATTGATCCACTATCTTGTGGGGGTAGTCTTCGTAGGCACCAACCTGAGGAGCATGGCGAGGGGAGGCACGACGGTAGGTGAGACATCCAATGGGTTTACAAATTGGCCATGCGTTACTGTCAGACTGTGTCATCTCCTGCCACTGCCGAGGATATCTAGAGATCACTACTAGGATACTACTTATCACCGTTTGTCTACGAATCCAAACGGCCACGGAAAGTGCTCATCTCTAACGGAACTAACGGTCTCGGCGTAAATAGTTAACAATGTACCGGTTTGAGACAAGGGCATCTCAAGCAAAAGAAACTGCAACGACTGAAATTGAGACGATCTTTGCCGCACAGACGCAGGATGCAGATCTCGATACCCGGTTGAGTCTGCCACAAGCTTTGCATGCCAGAGCTTGATTGGCTTCACATAAGGCCAGACATGATTGGCCGACTTGGTGGCCGCAGAAGGAGTTAGAACAACTTTTGCAGCTACCAGAAAGAAACAGAAGGACACCAACACTAACAGGCACTACAAAACTGTTTGATTGAAGCTTTCGATTTTCAATACTGATCTATAACATCTCCGACTGCGTCACAGTCATGATACAGTATGTAGGCCCTTACATAACCCCGTCGGGAAAATGCTCCATATGCCAAAACTCCCGATGTGGAAAACTCGACAGATATGACCTCATCGACTCCCGTGGGCGAGCTCTAGATTCAGTGAAAGATGCCGCTGCACCTTTTTCGCTTACATGTACCCCAATGGAGGTAAATAGTCAAGGCCGCGCCTAATCGGGACTCATTGACTGCAGAAGCCGCAAGAAAATTTTCATCGATGGCGAGCTTATTTTGCCGAGACTGAGTAAGGTTGGAAGGGGCTAAGGGGTAGACCGTAGACGCAAAAGCCAGCCGTCAAAAGCCACCGATAGATGGGCTGAGGACAGCTGGCAGGATCTGGAGACGACGGGACCTAGAGGACCTAGAGACGGTGGGATCTAGAGACGGCGGGATCTAAGTCTCTGGCGTTTGAGCACAGGGGCATCGAGAAGTGTCGAGAGCAACTATTCGAACCAGGTACCAGGGAATGCAAGACGAGCCCAGAGCGATTTTTGAAACTGTTGCACTGTAGTATGAGCTGTAGGGCGGCTTGGCACAGATTTTATTACCACTTGGCGGTAAACTTTTGTAGCAGTCTTGTACCGGATTACGCAGTCGTGCAGGCACTGTTGTCTAAATTTCCTCATGCGGCGGGCCTGATCGTGTAAAAAAGTTGAGATACAGATTGCATGCAGGACGCGCCACTTGATTACAGGAGGATGAAAGGTAAATACAGGATCGGCTCGGGGCGCGTCCTGTATTTACCCAATTGAGCTCCTTGCCAAACAACAATGAAACTTTGTTCCAGCGTGTCCGCCCCAGTCTGCGGTAATAAAAAACTCCCCAAGGTTGTTGATTTTTTCTTTTCTACAACACACTTGAAGTCTCAGTCACTCCTTTATTCCCAGATTTCAACCTTTCGCTATGTTGTTCAAGTCCCTCGTCACTCTTTCCTTAGCCGTTGCTGCTCTCGCCCAACCGGTTGAAGAGCACAACCATCAACACCTTCACAAGAAGGATGTTAAGGTCGTTACCCAGGTCAATACCGTCGTAGTTACTGCTGGTTATGGCGGAGATGATATTCCATCCACCTCCATCTCCTTGTCGGCTGCCACTGATGTTACCGTCAGCCCAGACAGTACCCACTCGATTCAAAACCAACCAGTTTCTTTCTCCAACCCAAGTACTTTTGAGACCAAGGTGTCTACCGCTCCTTCCTCCACTGCTTCAACTGCCGAAAGCAGCGCCAGCTCTGACACCTCCGGCTCTTCCAACGGAGGTGCTAAGGGTATCACTTACTCTCCTTACTCTGACGATGGTGGATGTAAGAGTTACAACCAAATCGCCAGCGACTTGGCTCAGTTGACTAGTTACGACGTCATCAGAATTTACGGTGTCGACTGTGACCAAGCTAGCGCTGTGTTGGCTAACATTGCCGACCACCAAAAGGTCTTCGCCGGTATCTTCGACACCTCCGACATTAGCGGAGGTATTGAGACCTTGGCTTCGGCCGTTAAGTCTAACGGTGGTTGGGACAAGATCTACACCGTTTCTGTCGGTAACGAATTGGTCAACTCTGGCCAAGCTACTACCTCTCAAGTCAGCCAGTACGTCAAGACTGCCAAGTCTGCTTTGAAGTCTGCTGGTTACTCTGGTCCAGTTGTTAGTGTTGACACTTTTATCGCCGTTATTAACAACCCAGACTTGTGTGACTACTCTGACTACGTCGCCATCAACGCCCACGCCTTCTTTGACGGTTACTACACCGCCGACCAGGCCGGTGACTGGGTTTTGCAACAAATCCAAAGAGTCTACACCGCATGTGGTGGTTCCAAGAGAGTCTTTGTCACCGAAACCGGCTGGCCATCCAAGGGTGACAGCAACGGTAAGGCTGTCCCATCGGTCGAAAACCAAAAGGCTGCTGTCAGCTCTATCACCAAATCTTGCGGTAGTGCTTCCATCTTGTTCACTGCCTTCAACGACGTCTGGAAGTCCTCGGGACCTTTCAACGCCGAACAGTACTGGGGTGTTCTTAACTAGATAGTTTTGAAGTAGCTCATCCTTTTATGTTTTGTTTTATTCCTTAAAATAGTTGGCCCTTGATACCTATATAGTAATACACGGTCGACTGAATATCCTTCAATTTACATTAATGTCACAGGTTATTATACACATACATATTCAATCCTCTCCGAGAAGCTTCAAGAACTCCATCCGCCGATCTTTTTCCCACTCAGGTTGAAACTCAATCTCTTTGCTCTTCTTCCCGAGATGTCGCTCGATCCTTAACTTCTTATCATAATCTTCGTTCCAGATCCCTACTTCGTTTTCAAAGTTGAAGAAGGACTGAACGTCGAAGAGCAACTCAGGGTTGCTGGACACCTTCTCTGTCCATATCTTGTTATACTTTTTGATAAAGTCCATGTTTCCACCGGTGCATTTGATAATGTGCCCGATGAACTTGGGGGTCCAGTGCAACTTTTGAAGCTTGTCAAAGAAGACACCCAACGGCTGCCCGTCCGCCTCTCTGTAAATCTCCTCCAACTTCGAAGTCACAGAATCAAGTTGTAAAAAGAAAAACTCTGGCTCGAAAATCTCTTTGAAAACTGTATCTTTTGGGAGGTATCCTATTGGGTGTTCATCCTCACTTTCGTCATCAGACGAGTCGTTCTCTTCGCCACTTTCCTCCTCATCGACCACATCTACACTGTCTGATCTATCTATCGAGAGCTCTGCAGGGACTAGAAAAGGCGACAGAGGAGCAGTGACTTCTCTTTTGGTTTGTGTGTCACCATTGCTCTGCGTAGGCTCAGGAAGAGTATCTCCGCCAGATTCAGTTTTTTCATTCACCTCTGCGGGTTCCTCCTCCTCTTCGTCGCTGCTCACGACATGCACCTTGCGTCTCAAGATATTCAAAATTTCCGACCTCGAAACGGTCTTTTGCTTTTTCTTATCTGGGCTTTGGAACTCCTCTTCCTTGGGAACAGGAGTGGCAGATTTCGCAGCTCTTTTGGGCTTGACAGGCGACTTATGGGCCTTTTTGGGAGGTTCCTGGTTTTTTTCAGGAGAGTTTGAGGTCCTAGCTGGTGATCTCGGTTTGGCCTTTGACTTACCGTCATTTCTCAGCCGCAGCTTGCGTGTAACCGGTTCACTTGGACTCTCCGAATCAGCTGGAGATGAGTCAGAAGCGTCTTCTCTGGACGTTTCAGCCACAAACGAATCATTGATAGCACTTTTTGCTTTTGCCCTCGCAGCAGCACGAGCCCTTCTCGACCGGGACACATTGATAGCATCATCTTCCTCTCCGCTGCTCGAATTCTCATACGCCTCCAGGGCCTCCATGTCTTCTTCCAGAGTTATCACTTGGACTTCCGGAGAGCCTTTCTCGTTGCTGCTGTCGTGATTCTCAGAAGCGTCCATAAACTCCTCCTCATCGCTTTCCTCTACAGCAGCCAAAACAGGTCGCCTGATCGACAGATCATCTACTGCGAGCTTTTTAGGCTTTTGAGGCTTACGGGTTACATCGTCGATATTCGAGCTCTTTACCTGGCTGATCTCCTCGTCCAAAGGAGTGTTGACCCGATCGTCGTAACTGGACCCGATCAATCTGCCAGCTCTTTCTTGCGTACTTTTAGCCCGGTGCTCCAACGAGGTGAAAGACTTCATCGGTAAAGGCTCGAGCCCAGCTTCAACAGTGGTATCGTAGTAATCAATATACTTTTTCACGCCATACTTGACGGCGAACTTCCTGTACCTGTCCCTCCAGCTCATATTGGAGTGCTCCGGGTACTTCCTCTTCATCACATCCCGAAAGAACGACACCGGCACCGCCGGACTCTCTGGCACGAACTCCAGATCCGTGTTGGTTCTGCGAATTGTGTCGAGCTGCTCGGGACTTAAAAGCCCCCACGCGTACCGAAGCACCTCTATACATAAGTGGTAGTCGTCCTCTGCTGTGAAGCGTTTTTTACTATCCGGGACTTTGTCTACGGAGATTTTAATTTTATGCATATTCTCGTCGAGCACCAATCTCCCGTACTCATCTACTTTATAGCAGTATTGCAAGTCGTTGATCAAGTGCTTCCGAAACCGACTCCGGATAGAGTGGTGCAGGTGTTCTTTGAGAGCCGCATGCTGGGCAAGCACCTCAAAAAACTTGTGACTGCCCTTTTTATCGGGGTGTAATCTTATCTGCTCCAAGATGTACGAGTCCTCTTCAGGAGTGTACCGGAGGGCCTTCCTGGTTTCGACAAGGGCGAGCTGCCTCGGGAACGCGTACCGCTTGAGACTAGGCATTTTGTTGGCCCGTATCGCCTCGTCGATCAACCGAATGTTGTACACGGGTGTTTTTGAGGGAGCCAGTTTTGAGCTAAGGTACAAAATACTATTATCAGCTGTAGGCTGCGTACTCACGACAATACCCCCATTGGCTTCGATGAGCTCCTGGTAACGCGTTCTGTCGTTCACGTCTGGCGACAAGTACATCAACAAGGGCCCACCGTCTGTACGAAAGAGTGGGGACGCTAACTGGCTCATGTTTTGAAATTGGGAATCGGATGTTTAGTTGTTTTTTTTCGGTAGGTGTTGAGGTCTGCGCGGGTGGCTGCAAAATAGAGGTGGCTACGGGTTACAATTATTACTTCTGTTCTCTACATATCAGCACAGGACCTGGACAACCTTCTCCTTGAACACGGTACCCCCATCTTCTAGCTCATTCCACCTAACAACCGCCAGAAGCTGCCGGCCCTTGTCGCACCCAGAATCGAGACCTCTGGCAAAGGTCTTGATGTTCAAGCCTCGCCTCGCATCGTGGCCGTAGTACACCACAGACGAGGTCTCAGGGTGCTTATTCTGCTTCTTGTTCCAAATCTTGGACCAGCTGGCGGCAAACCGCTCGTTGGGGTCGTCAGTGGTCCGGTTATAGTGAGGCCCAATTAGCGATCTCATCTCCAACACCTCAAGCGGGACTTGCTCTTCGAGTGATAAGTCCCACCGCAAACCTCCGTGGACCGCAACGGCAGGCCGGCTTTGTGCTGACGACACGGTGTCGAAGATTTGGTCGGCTTTCCTCTTGGGATAAACCGGTGCGTCTCCAAGTTTCTTTATCAACGAGCACAGATTTATGTACTCCACGTGTTCCGGTTTCAATTTCTTTGCAAGAAGGAATTCAGGGTCGTCGTTGAACGAGGTGGTGGAAACGTCAAGCCCCTCGTGGTCAAGCCCATCGGTCCCGTCATCGAGCAAGACCTGAGGGAACTTCAAGCCGTGGTACCTTACGTAGTATTGCAACACATAGTACTCGTGGTTACCCAAAACGCACTCGACGTTGTTGTCGCTCAAGAACTCAAGCACTTTCTGGGAATCTGGGCCTTTAGTGATGAAATCCCCTAAGACAATTAAATGGTCACGACTAGGGTGGTACTTTACTTTCCGCAAAAGGTGCCTCAATTCAATATAGTGCCCGTGGATATCACCAATCATGATGAGCCTTTCGACTTTTCTAATCTTTGTGTGGTTCCTTGCGTGAGCAAGCTCTTCCGCTTCACCTCTCCACACCACGTCTAAATCTTCTAAATATGCCTTCTTCCCCGGCAAAATCGGGGTGAGCTCAAACGACACATCGGCGATCTTGTTGATGTGCTTTAGAGTCGCTGGGACCGGTATGAAGTAATGCGGAAGTAGAATGGTAAAGACATAAAGTACTGCCACAGACAAGATAACTCCAAAGGTGTAAAGCGAATACTTGACACGGGGGCTCATCTGATACTCCTCTTCTTCGTACTCTTCGCAGTCATACTCCTCCACGCTGTTGAGGCTCTTCGATGGTAGCAACGGGGTGATCTGGGTTGCATTCGGGTGGGCCTCAGACATTGACGATGGTTTGCTGTCACTGTTACGCTGCGCGAAGAGGAGAATTTCGCAGCTACAAACAAGAAATCGTATTCTAAAAACATAACCTCCCTAACTAGTAAAACAACCTAACCCCCGCCAGCCCCCTCGGGCCGAGCGCCTTCTTTCTGGATCACCAAGTCTCGCGAGAGAAGCCCGGTGATATCCGGACTGATTTCCGTTTTGTCTGCCTTGTAAAGATTCTCTCTATTGATGATATCAACCATGCGTCTGAACTTCAAAAATAAAATCTCGGACCGGACGAGTAAGTTGTCTAGATTCATGTGCATGGACAAATCGTTCATGTACTTCAACACTTCGTCGAACCGCTTGAGGTTTTGCGTAATGATACGCTCGTTATCACTTAACACCCCCAAGGCAAAAAATAAATGGTACTGGCTTGAGTAGTAGTCGGTTAAAAAGATCTCCCAGAGTCTCAATACCTCGTCAAATTCAAACTCTCTCTTGAACCATACCAACAACATTCTGAAGAAAAAAAACAAGTCGGTGGACTCACACTTGTCCAAATGCTTGAATAAATTGGGTAGCATGAACTGAACCAACTGGTTCAATGTCAACATTTGCTTCTTCATCCCTGACTGGTCTCTCACAAAGTTTCTTTCCATCCGCTCCATAAACTTGGCAAAACACCAAAACACTAACGGCTCGTCTTGTAAAACCACGTACAACGGAGATAACAAGTCAGTCATGCCCTGCACGTACCCCAAGTTCTCATTATACTCGTTGTAGGTCAAGAGGATCTCTCTCAACTTGTAGAGGTGTGGGTTCCGGATGTTCGCCACGTCAAATTGATCGTCTTCAGCTTCTTCATCCGGGGTTTCAGGTGAACTTTCTCTAATTACTGGAGGTACATTAGATCCAATAGCAGAGACGGAAATCCTTTTCCTCGACGGGTCCTTGAAAATGTTCAAGTGACGGTCAGTTCTGTTGACATCCTTTTCGATTCTGAACTTTTGATCTCTCCAAAACTCGGTCTCCCGTTTGTCGTGGTCAGTCATCCATTTTTTCTTTAATTCGTCGTACTTTGTACCGAGACTTTCACGGATGACCTCCCTGTCTTCAGAACACGAGTCCCACGGGTACACTCCGAGCAAAAACAACCAAACTTCTCCTCTGACCAGTGCATTGATCCCCCCGTGGAAGATACGGTCTTTGATCTCGTGGACAGTGACCCGTAATCTCCCACTATAGTCAAAGAACGTCTGCCACTCAGAATTGCTGATCTCTCCCTGTCTGCCAGTTTTGCTGACTTCCTCATCTGTCAACAACTCGTCTCCTAACTCTTTGTTGATTACGGAAAACGTGCTGTCGTTGATGTGGAACTTCTTCTGGCTCTCCTCCGCCTCTTCCTTCACCTGCGCAGCCCATTTGGCGAGGTATACCCTCGCACCTTCAAACTCATTGCCAATGCGTTGTACCTCAGGCTTGTTGATGAGCTGCCTGATTGGCAAAGGAGCATGCTCATCGACAATGTCAATCACCTGGTTTTTTGTTCTAGCAGAGAAAGTGGCCACAGTCTCTAAGATCTTCCACTTGGCATTCGAAATGACCTTGTTAAAATCTGGCAATTGCAACTCCTTCTTAGCCGGGGTACTAGAGTTTTGCAGCTTCTTCAGCTTCTCTTTGAAGGGAGCAAAATTCCGTAAATCATCAGTGGCTGGGTTTACCAAGAAACCCGATGGCTCCACCGTAGACTTGACAAGATGGCAGTAGTTTTTTAAAACACTTAAGAATTCCAGGCCTCCCCATATAACATGACCCGATTCGGAGAAAGGTTCAAAGTCTTGATTCCGTTTTTTCTGTCTCTGCCTCGTAGAGGGTGATTCCAGGTCATGGAAGAACAAAATTGGGAGCCTTTCACCGTCCAAAGTATTGATGACAATTGAGCCAAACCACATCCCCATGGAAGGGTTTCGCAACTGGATCGAATAAATGTATGAAATAGGGGTATTGAAGCTGTATCCAGACAACACCGAAGAAGGGGGTTTCCCAACGATTTTATAGATCCTATCAGGATCTTGCAGATCACAGTTTTCCAAGTCTGCTTCATTGTAAGCTTTCAAATCACTTTTAGAGAGTTGCGACTCGGCCGTGAAAGATATGAGCAAGTCATTATTAGCAGCATTAGGGCCCCTGGAAATGCTTAAAAAGCCAGCAATGTTATCATTCTTAGATGCAGTAGGGTGTAAGTACACCTTGGACTTGACGTAGAGGAGTTCTACCTCGTTAGATAGTAATGTTCTTTTTCTAGGAGGCATAAGTTGCGCAAGTCGGAGAGTTAATATTTCACGCTATGGAAATATTAAATTTCCGACCTCTGAAATTACAATGACTGCGAAATATACGAAGATGGGGGTAACCCATGTTACTCATGGTAACAAATAGTAATGTGTATAATTTTTTATGTGACTAGATACTATAATACAACTAAAGGTACAACGAGCCAGCAGAAACGATATCTCTGTGAACCAATTCCAACGCTTTCTCCATCTTTGTTTCCAACTCAGAGTTCCCAATGGTTTTGGCAGCAGAAACCATCTGCCTGATCATCTCCTCCAACCTCTTAAACGTCCTGATAATAGAACCCTCATACACGTCAGTCATTTTACAAATCTGCGTGAACGTGGCGTTTTTACACCAGGAATACGTCACTTCCATCAACTCGGGCCTGAAACTTTCAATGTAGTCCTTTTCCACCATCTCGATTTTGCACTCTTTGGAGACCTTCGCGATCTTGAGGGCCATGTCCTGAAGACCTTTGAGCGGCTCAGATAACTCGGGCTTTAATCTAGGAGTTTCTTTGGCTCTCTCTTGGAAGACACAGCACGATAATAAAGCAGCACACTGTTCTGGAGTCAAGTCATTGAAGGTACCGTTGAAGATAAGTTCAGTTAATAACAACTCATCACCAGTACTGATTTCACAGGCAACTCTTCCCTTAAGTTCGATGATATCGTTCTGGGTAGTGAACCCTAATCTTCTTAACACCCTCTTTCTGTGTTTCAAATCGTCTAATTGAATAACCGCTTGGGTTTCAAGAATCTTGTCCTTTATTAATTTGATTTCGGCTTCAACCTTGACCTTTTTATCATACTTGTTGTACAATTCGTCCAATCTGACAGATCCATGCAATGGGTTACTCAAGATCTTAGACTCAATAACGTCAATCTTTCTCAAAAGAATTTTGAAATCTTCGTCAGCGATCTTCATGCTGGTGATTGGATCCATAATAGGAATGCCGTCTGGCAACTTCTTTGGCAAATCCTTCATAGTCTTCAAAAGATTCCTTTTGGCAGCGGAGCTCTTAAAATCAGTCGGAACCTTTAGTCTAACACTGCTGATTTTCTCAATAGAGTCCAAGGTAATAGGAACGTACTCAGCTCTCGATTTTTCTCCAGCCCTGGATGGTCTAATTCCCTCTGGGAGATCGGGGTTGAACGGCTTGATCAAGTTCACTGGAGCATCCACGAACATGGAGTAGATGAACACTTGTACAATGTACGACTCATGATCACTGTATGTTGATGAATCTCTTTTGTTCTTTCTTTTACTGAAAGATTGAACCATTCCCCAGCCATAATCAACTCCGCTGATATTCACCTTGATCACTCTTCCGCTTTGTAAGTAGGGTAAAATGTGTCCTGGATGGGTGATAATCTTTTGAGCATCTTGTTGCAATTTATCTAATTGAAGTTTGAATTCATGGTATTCCTTGATCAAACTCTCGTCCTCAATGACAAAGCTCGATAATTCGTTACTCAACTCAACTAATTGACTCTCCATTTTTGGAACAGAGGAAGCACTCTGAAACTGGAAGAAAGAACTCTCCAACATAAATTCAGGAGATATACCTTCAACTCTCATCAAGTTCAAGATCATGTTATACCCTAAATGGAAAGCAGAGTCTAACCTGTCAGCTTGACCCTTAACCATTCCCTTAGCTACCGGAGGTTCCATTTTTTCATCGATCATCATAATAACAATACCTCTGTCGTCCAAACCTCTACGACCAGCTCTACCCGACATTTGAATGTACTCGCCTCCACTGACCCAACGGAACCCAACTCCGTCCCATTTACGCACCGATGTGAAAACAACCGTTTTAGCAGGCATATTAAGACCAATGGAGAAGGTTTCGGTTGCAAACAACACCTTCAACAAACCTTCTTGGAAAAGAATTTCAATGATCTCCTTAAGAATAGGCAATAACCCAGAATGATGGATTCCAATTCCTCTTCTTAACAAGGGCAAAATATTCTTGATCTGTGGTAACTCTCTATCGGTATCTGGCAATATACTGATGGCATTGTTGAAGATCTTGGTCAAAGCATCTCTCTCATCGTCGTTATTGAAGTCCAATTTCGACATCTTCAAAGCAAGGGTTTCGCAGTCCCTTTTGGAGAAGGAGAAAACGATGACCGGGTTATACCGTTTCATGTAGATCATCTTTACGATTTTATAAATGTCTGATTTCCCGTCGTTGTTACCACCCTTCCAGGTCTGGCCCTTTTTACCCTTCTTCCCATCGATGGCACCGGGGTCTTCACCCAGGTTGTCGCTGATCTGTGCCATTGCCTTTTGGAAGTTTTCCTCTCTAAAGGTACCTTTTTCATCAACGACCAAATGAATTCCGTCACCACCAGCTGGGAACAAATAGTGCTGTAATGGGGTAGGACGAAAATCAGTGTACACCACATGGCATGGCTGTTCGTGAATCTTGACGATCCATTCAGCAAACTCCATGGCATTAGGTATGGTCGCAGACAAGAAAACATAGTGCACCTTATCGGGTAACAATATTATCGTCTCTTCCCACACGACTCCTCTGGACTTATCTCTCATATAGTGGACTTCGTCAAAGATAACCCATGCCACTTCACGCATAACCTCAGACCCTCTGTATAACATACTTCTCAAAATCTCTGTCGTCATCACCAAACATCCAGCATCTGGATTGATAGTCACGTCACCTGTCATCAATCCCACGTCGCCAAATTCAGCCTGCAACTCTCTGTATTTTTGGTTACTCAACGCTTTGATAGGAGACGTATAGATAACTCTTTGCTTGTCTCTCAAAGACTGTGCTATGGCGTACTCTGCCACGACTGTTTTACCAGCAGACGTATGCGCAGACACCAAGACCGACTCATTTCTGTCAATACACGAGATTGAGGTGTCCTGGAACGGATCCAACGTGAACGGATACGTCCTAGCATCGTTCTGTCTCTTGTGTTCACTGATGGGCGTATATGGGAACCCTGATGGAATTGCAACTTGATGTCTGACCTGATGTCTTAATTTCAACTGTCCTCTGGTGGCGTCAGAGGCCTCTGACTTTGTACCGAGCAAGCCATCTGACGCAGCCACTTCTCTAGAGGCTTCAATTTCCAATGCGTCAGAAACCACTGGTTTTACTTCTTTCTTAGTGTCCGGCTTCTTAGTAGTGAGAGCAGGCTCATCTTTCAGTTTTCTTTTATTAGAATCTGGCTTCAGCTCAGCGAGTGGCTTGTTATCAGTTTTGTGTCCATTAACCTTGGACTGCACTTCCGGCACGTCCACGGGCGTCTCGTCAAACACATCAAACAAGTCCTCCATATTTAGATGAAATATTTTTTGAGATGAGATCGCGAAGAGTAGAATATCGTAGGAGTCGCAAGTGTGCTGGCACTGAAGATACTATGGAGTCCAGAAGTTACGGGGCTATAGGGAAATATGTTCTATTGATATGCTATATTAGTATGTTCCATTGATATGGCGTTTTTTCGAAATTCTTTCAGGTTCTAAGGCTTCAAGTCCCTCATGGAAGCGGCTGCAAAATAAATATATTGGCTATGACCATTAGAATTACACTATATTACATCGTTCAACGCCCTCAAAGTGTTCCATTTTTCCCAGTCATATTCGCCAATCACTGCACTGGGCAATGAACTGTTCCGAGAATTTGGCATGGACTGCGCAGATCTGATATCCCACGATTCCTGTTCTATATGGGCATCTGACCGCTGCTTCTTCACTATAGCCTGCTTTAGTAAAGTTGGAGGGGCGACGGGGTGTTGCGAGGACTTGGTACTGAGCTGTAGGCTCGATTTCCTACTGATGAGAGACTTGAAAGATTTTTTAGGTGAGGACGGACCGCTTTTCGTCGGACTCTTCAACTTGGACATGGGGGTAGATCTAGAACCAGACCTTGAAAGTGACTTCCTTGGAGAGCCTGGTTTTGAGGAAGAGGAGTACAAGGAAAACTGGCCCGATGTGCTAGAGTTCGAATGCCCATGGTGTGCGCTTGAACTGGGTTCTTGGGTATCGAATGATTTTATGAAAAGCTTCTTGGGACTCTGATAAAGCTTTTTGATGGGTGATTCTTTGGGAGATGGTACCGATTCACTCAATTCTATAGGAACAGGCGTAGTGAATCTAGGAATGCAGTTGTCAGACACCTCGCTGACGTCTGAAACTTTTGATCCGTCAGAAACATTTCTGAATGTCTGTAAAGAGGGAGCACTATAAGACCTGTTCATATGCGTAAACATGGGAGCTAGACTAGCTCCCTGCCCTTCCACAGTATGGTGAACTGCTTCCAGGCCAATGTGGTTATCACAATCCTGGTCAATTTCAAAGCTTCGGTTGTAACTTTGAATATCACTTAAGTGGTCAATATCGTCTCTCCTGTTGTCTGGGGGGGCCAAAAGATCATCCCGATCGTTCGTCAAGGTGATGTTGCTATCATTCAAGAGCAGCTTGCTGAACACTCGTTGAGCGTTTAAACTCACACCGGACCTCGATCTCATATTCCTATACATCTGCGAGCCTTCGCTCCATTGGTCGAACGAGATATGATTCAAGGACCTAGTTTTGCTCATCCACTGTGTTTCCATTGATTGAGGAATGTCAAATTCTCTCAACTTTCCTTCCATTTCGATCCTTGTGTTCTGATCGAATTCTTTGAATTCCATATCTACATCCAGGGACGAGTTTCCCTCCCCAAACTCGGATATGTATGGAAGTTCTGAGGACTTCACTTCACCGTCCGCGGAGCCATCAAAATTTACTACTTTGTTGTTGTAATTTGACTCTCTTATGAACTCTGCGTCCAGCTTTTCCTCACCTAAGTCATAAAGTGACTCATTATCAAAGTCCAGGCTATCCTGCTTACGCTTCAAGGCAAGGATTGGACTCTCTCCTTTCTTCAACACGGATGGTAATAAATTTTCATTGATGTTTTTAAGAAATGTTTTCTCCATGCTTATGGATTCCCACCTCTGCTGTCTCTGATGAGCCCTCTTTGGTTGGACTATGAAGCTCGTGGATTTGGATCTCCTGATATAGTCTTGGGTATCGTATGTTTGGCCGATAGAATTGTCTGAGTTGGAATTAGGTATTAGAGTTTCACGACTTTTAGCATCGCCAGTATTCTGTATCATTCCGTTAGAGAGGTGTTTCTGTTGCGTCATCCGTACCTGCGGAGAGATACTCTTTGGAAGCTCAACGTTGGGTTGATTATATTGGTGATCTTGTGAGATGGGGTTGGGTGTCACATTCATCCAGTTATTACTATCCATCGATGACAATTTCAGATTCTTTTGTTTGTAATACAGTTCAATAGAACCATTATTTCTTTGATCACTCTTTGTGCTTGTATCACTGGAAATGCGATCTTGGCCTGAGTAATCCAGAATGTCCGATCCCCTGATCTTGCAGATACATATTATAAAGCCTGTCACCAATGTTAAGGTCATAAGGATAATGTTGATTAAGATCAATATCGAAAGGGGCAAGTTTAGATGTAGTTTTTGAGGATTGAATAAGTAGATGGCAGTGGCGACAACAGTAAACACCTTGATCGCTATATCAACAATTAGTTTTGCCCATAGACTCAAGGGTAACAACCGTATCACCAACCATATACTTAAACTGAAGGTAGAAACTGTGTTAAGTAGTAGAAATACTAGAACGTGGGGATGGAATACTACTAGTTTCGTCACTGATAGGGATCCGATAACAAGACATAGAACGAGCACTAAGCCATTCGCTAGATGGTCAGCTTTGGTGAGCTGTAGGAGAACCATTATGTCAAGGAGTCCTTAGTAATAAGGCAGTCGACTTCGAAAGAAACTGAAGTATTGACGAAGAATTACTAAAGAATGGATCAAGCAAAGATGAGTTGATTTTCAAATTGCAACTGGAGCCTAAAGTTGATTCAAGACGAGAGTGAAACGAGTCAGAATTTGCCAATAATCACTGCTCAATTCTCGCTATACAACCTACCCTTTCGGTTGCAATGCAGAAAGAATGCAGCTGCCCCGATAGAATTACCAAGTTGGTTTCCTAATCGATCCGTATCCATAACAAAACTCATGTAGTTTGTTGATCGAAGGTTTTTGCGCATGTTTTTGCATTCACCCAAATAGGCAGTTTTGCAGCCACTCGCATTTGTTGTTAGCAACCGGCCGAACTACCTCATGCTTACACTGCTATCGTGAATAAAGGCATAGGGGAAAGGCACAATACGTTATACGATGCGAGAAATGAAGTCTCTGGGTTCACACCCTTTGAAAAGGGTTCAAATATCGTTTTGACAGAAATTTCAAGTTTCATAAGTTTCTTATCTGTGATCATCCGGGTCTTGATTTCAGCATCGATCACAAGAGTTTCAGTTGCAAGCAGAGGTATAATTCTCTTACAGAGGTGCCTTTACCGTTTTCTAATATGAAACTGAGCATACAGATAGCTTCTTTGTACCTTAACGGATGTATAATTTTTCAATCCACATCCATTGAATCCGGGGACCTTCCCGAAACTCAGGATACATCTGCTTACTTAAAAGCCCAGTTTAGTACTAACTTCTACACAGGCTTAACCTGGAAAAACAATCTCTAATCGTATAATTCGAATCTACATTAGCAAGATCTTCACTACGACTCTAAACACATACTTGTATTCATAAAGGAAATCACTTATAACCAAAGGTGTATTCATAAAGGAAATCACTTATAACCAAAGGTGTATTCATAAAGGAAATCACTTATAACCAAAGGTGTAGTCCCCAGAAATCCATCTGTTGACCATATCCAAGGAATTCTCTGGCTGATCGTATGGAACCATATGACCGGCGTCAAACACTCTCAAAAAGGTAAATTTGTCGTAGTTCTTAACATCTCCGGCATGTACCTTGCCATTCTTCCATTTTTGGAGAGGAGCAGCAGCGAACTCGGCAGAGTTCTTCCATTCCAATCTGTCGGACCATCCATGGTTACCCAACCAGTTACAGATGAAATCCTTGTCACCAGCATAGATCAACACTGGTAATTCAGATTCCAAGACTTCGATGATATTGTCTCTGAAGTCAGGCTTCATCCAGTCACCGGTGAACATAAAGTTTCTGTTGACGTCAAAGTTACAGCCCTCGTAGGAATCAACCTCAGCACCAACGGCAGTCTTTACTTCAGGTAAGTTCAAGTATTGGTCGATGTAGTCCATATGAGAGTAGCACAACAGACCTTCACACTGTCCTCTGACGTCGTAAACGTTTCTGCCAGTCTTCTGGTATGGGCCCAATTGAGCATTGTTACAGTAGATGGTGGCAGGCACACAGGTCCAGGCGGACGAAGACTCGTAGCAGGCCTTGATCAAAGAAGTACATCTTCCGAGAGAGTCCGACATGGCATCACATTCTTCAGGTTCCAATACTGCTGGGTATCCTCCGTCACCACAAGCCATAGGCTTGTAGTACTCGTACTGAACCAAAGGATCGGTCAATCCGTTTCCGATAAGCACTGAGGTCAAGTCAAAGCTGGTTTTTTCGGTGTCCAAAATGGTCTTGGCAATAGTAGGAATGTAGTGACCACCATAAGACTCACCTGCAATGTGAAATGGCAATTTTTGGAATTGAGGGAACTTGGTGAAGAACAATTCCAAGAATGCCAACACGTCGACGGCAGCAGCCTTGGTGCTCGAGACCGACTCAGACGAGTAGGAGTATCCCACATTAACTGGCTGATCCAAAAAGATAACCGAAGCGTTGCTGTTCCAGGAGTAAGGGTTCCTGATTGGCTTCAAGTCTTCGCCGATAGAGGAAGGTCCCAATTCGAAAAACAATCCGGTCAACGAAGAGCATCCAGGGCCTCCGTTAAGCCATAAAATGACTGGGTCATTCTTTGGGTCGTTTCTACTTTCGAAAAACCAGTAGAAAAAGTGCTTATCTTCTTCATCAATGTCCAAGTAACCCGAGTACTGGTCGACATCATCAATACCCAATGACTTAGGAACACTCTTACCTCTCAAAGAATGTTTCTTGTACTTGTCAGACTTGACGAAAAAATCAAACTTGCGTTGTACTGACTTCTTACCGGGGATTCTGTTCACCAACGACTTGACGGCGTTAGGGTACTCCATCAACATTTCAGACCACAAGGCCTTGGTCTGGTCGGTCAATTTACTGACAGGCTCGTCCAAGAACTGGCCGATGGATTCGAACAAGTCCTTGGAGTTTTTACCAAAAAATTCGGTGAATTTGTGGTCGTTGACAAACTCAAAATGGGGTTGCAAGGTATCGAGGTTGAATGGATTCTGGACGACAAAGGCATTGGCCGCAACAAGGGCGTTAGCAACTACTAGCGAGGCCCCAAACTTCATGACTGACGACTAGTATGGGTAAACCGGAGCGATGGTAGGCAAAGTTAATTGAGAATGTAATGAGGATGCTGGGCTTTTATGTACTTTGGGGAGCGATTCCTGCAGGATGCGCAACCCTAGTCATTACATACCAGAAAGTGTGAGACCATTTCCGATAGTTGAGTCGCGGGAGGAGGGGGCGAGTTACGGCGAGCATGGCGTGGGCGCGGTGGCTACTCGGCGGCGCACTGGTTCCAGGCGCGACCGAGGGAAAAATAGCTGGGGAGCAACTGATAAGGTTGTCGTGCGCGTACACTGGCCATTCAACCTAATTAGTAGCATTTTGTGCCTTTTACAGATGCGGATAGGAGTTAAGTCCACAGGTGGGCTCGCAGGTGCGGACATTAGCGGTGAAACGGGATGAGCAGTAGAAGCGACTGCGGAGATAGTTTGACATAAATGGGCAGCCCTATTAGTGTGCGTCTTCACATGTGCAAGTATGTAATGCGTTCGGTGTGTAACCTCTGGTAGTTCTTACTATTTAGTGCTTTTGTGGTCAGATAACTTTTAGACCTGAGTACCGGGTGGCATGTTATTTTGACCCTCGGCGACAAAGGCACACACTCAAGTAGTATCACAGTATGTGTGAATGGCGAGTTTTGTGGCCGAGTATCGCCCTTCCCTATATCATGTTCACTCTAGTAGACGGTAGTAGCTGCGCGGCAGCAAAAATTTGACACCTGGCCTTCTACCGCGGGGCGGCTGATTTACGACGGTGAAGAACAGCCATTGTAGAAGCGGATTTACGACAGTGAGGAGTAGCCATCGTAGAAGCTGTCTTGCGGCATGAAACGGTAGCACTTGGTATTTCAAAGGTGCAAAACCAAAGAAGCCATGTACTACCTCATCTCTGGATTCTGCCAAGCACAGTCTACACCAAGAATTAGCGCTTGTTGCAAATGCACAGCACTATTCCTAGATATAACTCTCGTGTCATTAGCACAGGTGAACAGTATACCTTTCCTTCATCCACCAGTGAAGCCACCTCCGCTTTCATGGTTTCTTCCTCCAACATCAATCCATAGCCAGCCAATGCCAATGTACAGAAGGAAAGTACCAACCTGGCTTCGAACGGATAACCATAATCAAGCAACAACATGCAACTAGTGAAACCCACAACTAAACTGGTAACTAGCGTGAGAGGACTGGGAACGGCAAAGGGAACGGAAGGCATGTTTCACTTTGAGTAAGACGTTAATATTCCGAACTTCGTTCCAATTCGGTGGCAGTTTAAATATCCTGTTTCTGATACTATGAAAAAAGTGTGCCTTGGTCAATTTGACAGATACATATTGGGAAGCAGAATGTACCGAATTATTTACGAAGGCATCCCAAAGCCGGGGCATGGGCACATATATGATCTACATATCGACAGTGGGGAGGGCTGGGAAGACACTGGTAGTCTTGATCTATCGGGGACTTTCTACAAGCTTCCGCATCACCTCAGCTGAACCATACGTTTTGGATAAAGTTAGAGAATGGCCTAGGAGATGAGTGGAAAGGTCCTATGTCAGTAACGGGTGGTGTACTGCCCATAATTGAAACCACGACAATGCAATTCGACAGTATATAAGGTTATTTTTCCCCCGAGTTCCATCAACCTACTAGATAGCTAATAATTCTCACACATAACAAGTAACCCTAGTTTCTCCTTATGTCTAACTGAACCAGAGATACTTTAATAACTAGTATTGGCTACTCTCGGCGCCATGCCGTCTTTGTACTGCAATAAAAAGCTGTACCAGACAGTTGACTGAAACCATTTGCACCTCACGGAAAATTTCCATCAATGCTCTTTGGCGATACAAAAGTTTCCACATTAGGGAAAGGAACCAGCGGGACTGTTGACCTTTACAGAAGCGAAAAAAGTATTTATGCCATCAAAACATACCATCCAAAGGAGACGTACGAGTCCTTTTCTGACTATCAGCTACGGTGTTCTCACGAGCACGAAATTCTCTCGCAATTGCAACACCTAAATATCATTCGCGTATATGGCTACGATAGTGGGTGGATTACCGGTAAGGTATGGATGAAACTAGAGTACGGGGGGAAGAAAATGAAGGACGTCATCACAGACGCCAAAGATATACAGCTCACTCTTTGCTTCTTGAAACAGGTGTATCATGGGGTTTTATACCTCCATTCAAAGCAGATCTGCCACCGAGACCTCAAGCTTGACAATATTCTCGTAAACAGCAAAGGTCACGTGAAAGTCATTGATTTTGTCGATTCTCGCAGGGGAGGCGAATGCTATGGTATTATCGGAACTGCCTCGTTTACCGCTCCGGAAGTATTTACGAGTCTCAGCTATGATGGTTTTAAAATCGACGTGTGGGCGTTTGGAATTTTGGTTTACTACTGCGTCGTGGGTAAATTTCCTTGGAAAGTCGCTAAGCATGACTGCAAGCAGTTTGAAGAGTACCGCACTACGAAAAGCCTAGATATACACAAAGGTGCACACGCTGCACTGTTGAACCAGTTTGTTGCAAAAAGCTTGGAGATTGTTCCAGACAGTAGGTGGAGCTTCTTCGATTTTGAAAAAGACTCTTGGTTCAAAGGCGTAGAGGGGTGTGACTTGCACCATGCTTGTAAATATCATGTAGATAGACAATAAACAACCACTCGGTGCAACCGGCGGGCTGGAACCCTGTTTTAACTCTACCGGCAATACATTATATGACTGCTATACTAAGGACATCGTATTACATCTATATATTTACTCGAATACAAAATTAGTTTGCTTCTTATACCTAAATATTCAACACACAAAACGTAGAGATAAAATCGAGACAGCCATCAAGAATGTGTTGTTAAACAATGGTCACATGTGGAAAACAAGATGCTTCATGTTATTTTCTTCAAACTGTACCTGAGCACTGTGAGTGCATTAGCTGAATTGTATGAGCTTGAGGGCCTTGCTAACTGCATCAGACTTTTTATGGTACAATTGTAGGGGTTTAATGGCAGGATATAGTGACTTATACAATGCGACGGATGACGAGTACTACGCAACACCACTCTAGATTACAATGGCACTACTGGTACTTCTCGGAATTGCTGAGTTATCTTGTGACAACAGTGGTAACAACACTCTAGTTAAAAGGGCTTATGTTTGGAGATGTGGTCATAACATTGCACAACAGTTCTGTTCGATTGGAAACTGGTTTCATAGAGTGGGCAAGCAAGGTCGTTGGGACAGTCGTTAAGAGCATACTGGGAGCGTGTAACATACACAGGATTAGTTAGATATAATGGCAGTGGGCATTGTACATCGGCATTGGCGAAACCGCACCATTAGCTGGTGGATATGAGTGTCATCTTATCTGTCATCCCATTTTCGTCAAATTTAGCATCTGCTCCAATACCCAAATGGTATCAATTTCCGTTTCTCGCTTGAATAGCTTTGCAAACCGTTTCAGCAAGCCTGGATTTAAGCTAACACCTGCATCACTGGAATTTGTGGATGCAATGCCGTTGGATCCTTAGTAGACATTCGTTTACCCAAAGCAACATGACCATCATGCGTTCGGCATAGACATGAATGCCAAGTGCTGTTTTGTTCCGGTACATAGTACTTCCCAACATCTAACTCACAATTTGACGCATTTTGAGGCCCTCCAACTATAATGATATAGCATTGTAGCCTCCATCCAACATGTAGGACTTTCCTGGACCCAAAGATGCTTTTCCTGACCAGAGGTATCGCCTCCACCATCATGGATGTGCACTTCAAAGTCATGGATCATTGCCGCAAGAGCTGCGGCTTTACAAGTAACAATCCCTACTCCAGCCCACACTCCAAGAGTACATGCAACAGCAAACTACTTGCCTGCACTCCCTCTAAAAGAACCGTCAATGATCTAAGCATCAACCTTCAGTACTAGAAACGATAGCAATATCACAGCCCAGTTGAAAATAGCTGGAAATATAAACAACTACGGTTGTATACCAAGCAAATAAGACGAATGAAAGAATGTCTGTACTTATGGTAATGAGCTCTCTTAGTTGCATACGCTAATGGCCAATAAGATACGTTATTGATCGAGGTTTCACGAGGTTCTACTTTAAAGAAAAATGCTCCAACCCCAATAGACGGCAATATAGTAATCACTGCTATTCGAAATAAACTAGATAAGAAAGCTACTTAGGACTCCTATTTTTTTTTTCTATTGAAAAAGGGAGAACTTAGGTAAAGTGCGACATCCATATTAGACGGGTGCACTATCCCCCCTACTGATAGCGAATTTATTAGTACTCACAGGCGAACTTTGAGTTATGAGATTGCGACATCCAGTTAAGGAAGGTACGAATTCTATTTGATGTTAACCTGTATTTCTCAGGAAAATGGTATAGTGCGACATCCGGTGCCGATCTCAATCAGTGTAAGCATTTTGCAGTTAAGCACTTTCTATTTTGCCTGTCGATAGGAGAGTATTTTGCGCTACCTACATAACCTGCGAGAAGCCGATAGCCCAGGAGCTCTTTCGGAAACGGAATGTTGATGATTTTATTTCAACTTATTATACTTTCGATGTCACAAATGGTGAAATGCCTTGACGATGGTCTCTTCACCCCTGAAGATGTCTACGTCAGTGATCCCTACTGCGGACCTGTTGTATGGAATGGTTATGGTATGATGTTTCCCACCTAAAAATCATGTATGATAAACCTATTGAGCTCAAACAATGCTTTTAGCAATACATTAAACAAGAGGGAAGTTTTGTCCCATGTTTTATCCTCAGAGGTGTTGGACTATCTAGACCTTTACAATGTAACAGAAAGTTTCTTCAACGATTTATTACAATCAACTGAGACTTTGCAAAAGCACACTGATGAGCTGGTGATATTTGCCTATTCAGTCGGTGAGTTCCATTTTGATTAACATGTGCTCTGTCTGCAATTTTTGATCCGTATGTTTTACTCCTCCTGTTGATCGTGCCTCGGCTAGGCATTACATTGTGCATAATACTGGTAAATGCTATGTAAATAGTCACTATACACATTCTCCGGCATCTGGGTGACTAGAACCCCTGTTTTGACTCTGGTATCGGATATGCAAGGGCACAATATATGGCTGCAAAATGTGGGGTGACTCCTTGTGCGATTACGGTGGAGGAGTCAATTCCAAAGGCCGTAAGTGTAAAGGAGGGTCAGCAAAGGGCTAAACGGGTCAAGAACATACCTGGGGAGTCACAGACCTTCCCCGAGTCACTTCCCCGATACACGGGTCAAGACTGACCCAACCCCTATGACCCCGTCTTGGTCCAATCGCCTCTGCGGTAACGGCGAGGTTTTGTGTAACCAATTTTTTCTCATCAGAAAAAAATGAATCATAGTGGAAAATTTAAATCTTCATAGTTTAAACATGCTTTCCAGCACAATTCGCTCGTCTATCAAGACTGCCTGGAGATTCAATGCTTCAAGGCCGTACGCATTGTCTACCAACGCAAGGGCTTTGATTTCAAAGCCCGTCCAAGAGGTCGATCCTGAGATGGCCCAAATCTTGTCTCTTGAAAAGAACAGACAAAAAAACAGTGTCACCTTGATTCCATCTGAAAATTTCACTTCCAAAGCCGTGATGGACTTATTGGGAAGTGAAATGCAAAACAAGTACTCTGAAGGATACCCTGGCGAAAGATACTACGGAGGAAATGAGTTCATTGATCAAGCTGAAGCTTTATGTCAAAAGAGGGCTTTGGAGGCCTTTGGCTTGGACTCAAAGCAATGGGGGGTTAACGTTCAACCATTATCCGGAGCTCCAGCCAACTTGTACGCATACTCTGCTATTCTTGAAGTTGGTGACAGAATTATGGGTTTGGACTTGCCTCACGGTGGACATTTGTCTCACGGTTACCAAACTCAGACCACCAAGATCTCGTTCATCTCCAAGTACTTCCAGACCATGCCATATAGGTTAAATGAAGAAACCGGTATAATTGACTATGACACATTAGAAGCTAATGCAGTTTTGTTTAGACCAAAAGTCATTGTTGCAGGTGCTTCTGCTTACTCCAGAGTCATTGACTACGCTAGAATGAGAAAGATCGCTGATAAGGTTGGTGCTTACTTATTGAGTGACATGGCTCACATTTCTGGATTGGTTTCTGCTCAAGTCACTGAGTCACCATTCCCATATTCCGACATCGTCACCACCACGACTCACAAGTCTTTGAGAGGTCCAAGAGGTGCAATGATATTCTTTAGAAAGGGTATCAGAAAGGTCACCAAAAAGGGTAAAGAAATCCCTTACGACTTGGAAAAGAAGATTAACTTTTCTGTCTTCCCAGCCCACCAAGGTGGTCCTCACAACCACACCATTTCTGCTTTGGCTGTTGCATTGAAGCAGACCAGCTACCCAGAGTACAAGGAGTACCAAAAGAATGTGGTTGAAAATGCTGCCAAGTTCGCCAAGCAGTTGCAAAGCAAAGGCTTCAAGTTGGTCAGTGATGGTACCGACACTCACTTGATTTTGGTTGACTTGAGATCCAAGAATATCGATGGTGCCAGAGTTGAAGCTGTTTTGGAAAGAATCAACATCGCTGCTAACAAGAACACCGTGCCAGGAGACAAGTCTGCTCTTTTCCCATCTGGTTTGAGAGTTGGTACTCCAGCTATGACCACCAGAGGATTCGGCGAAGAAGAGTTTTCCAAGGTTGCTGAGTATTTCGAGAAGGCTGTTGAGATTTCGATCGCTTTAAAGGCTAAGGAAACCGGTGAGAACCCTAAGGAATTATTGTCTTCCTTCAAGGAGTTGGCTGATGAATCTGCTGAAGTGAAGCAGGTCGGTGAAGAGGTGGCCGCCTGGGTCGGAGAGTACCCTGTTCCAGGTGATTTGTAAGAGTATTTAATACATAGTCATTAGCACTATAGACATCAAACATACTATCAAATATAAAACTAATTGTTCTATAAAGTATATTATGTAATCTGAATAATTCTGACCTCGCGAACTTTTCAGTGGTGGTAGATATGAAGTCTCTATCTATGAAGAATTACAACACTATTTCGTGGTCACGAAATGGGTTCGTGGCGTATGCCGTGCCAACCCTTTCTACCAAGGATAACTTGTTCCTTACTTATCTCGAAAACGTTGACGGGAAAAAGTGGCAGCTTGCAAAACCTCAGAAATTAAGTGTGAGTCCTACTTTAGAGGGTACCACCTCCCCCGAGCTCGCTCTTGTTTCGTGGAGCAACTTGAGTACAGACTTGGCTATTGCAGATGTTTATGGGAACTTCTACGTTTTGTTAGCAGGTGTGGGTCTAATCCACGGTGATACTTCAAGAATTCTACCGATCAGTGAAGACGGTTCTCCGAGCTATGAGCTCACTTCATACAACCATTTGGAAATGATCCACAGAGATATAATCAACAACCAACTCAATCAAAGGCCAAACATCTCAGTTCAGTTCGTTGCCTTCTCGTGGCTTCCAATTGAGAAGAAGCAGATCATTAATCGGGAGGCTAAACTAACTATCCCACTGGACAATGGTGGTGCAGTGGATGGGAATTCTCATAAGCTTATCTATGGCTATGGGGTGAACCAATATACGCCCTTGAACTTATGCCACCCGATTTCCACGAAGCAGGCTTGTGTAGCATTGAGAACAAATGGTGAATTGATGTTACAGTACCAAGGAGAACACAAGGTGGAATATCACAAACTATCAATCCAGTTGAACGACGGTTATGATTACAGCTTACACATCGATAAAGCCTCGTTTGGGTTCCCCAATGAGAAGAAGATCATTCTCGTGACGTATGATCTATTGTCTAAGAAAATTAGAACCTACAATATCTTTATAGATTGGGGCTTCTTATCTGAGGCTGCAAATAAGCAAAAAGTGGACCCCCACTACAATACACCCAAAGAGATGCAGACAAGGCCAGTTCTCTCGTGTACTTTGGTCAACGAGATGAACCCGAATATCGAAAATGAGTTTGAGAGCGTTCACTATGACGATGATATCGACAGCTTGCTTAACGACGCCATGGATGTGGATGAGGAATCTGAAACTAAGGTGAAGATAGGAGAGCAGGAAGCACAGGAGTACAAGCCGAAGCAGAGAATAGGAAAATTGTCCCATATTCAAGTCGTGTCGCCTGTTTATGATGAGAAGGAGCAAGTAGACATCTTGATTGGATATGAGTACTATGACCAGAATCTCAACGTCACTTCCTCTTTCAACCGGTACAGAATTGTCGAATCAAACAGCATAATATCTAGTGGTTTTGCCGATATTGGGAACAAAAAAGGAGCAGTTGCTGAGCCCTCAGACACCGAAAAAGAGTATAATCTAGTATACCAGGATAAGCTATCCCTTCCGAAGCGGGTTAGAGCCATAGAAGACAAACAAGCGGATTTTTTATTTCTCTGTGAAGATGGTAGTATAGAGACCGTACCTAAAATTGATACGAAGATTGTGGATTGGAGCAAGAACGGCGAGACAACAAAAGTCCCTGAAACTATAAAGTCGGTTATAGATGCCGGCTTTAGCATGCCGAAACTCAATGTTTCTGGAAAGCATCCTACAATGGTAGCATTTTCTCCGAATGGCATAGGGGCTATATACTCAGAGATCGATGATGGTGAGTATGACGTAAAACTAGAGTTTGTGGAGAAGAAGAATTCCGTAGGGATTAGTGCAGAGGAACTATACATCACTGCCGTATCCCTTGCGTTTATCCATGCTTTTGCTTGCTACTGTAACGTTTGTTCTGATGACCTCTTGGTGTTGATCCAGTTGGAGGTGGATAGAGTTGCTAAACTCATTAGGGAGTACATTCCAGATAAGGTGAAACAGCATGAGGCTATTGACACTTTTATTGAGTCTATAATCTGTGAATCACACAAGGCTATCAACTTCCAGTTGGATATCTTCAGTAAAGATTCTGTTGATAAATTATTGTCAAACCCTCCGTTGCAAAAGTTACTTTCTTTACAATTGATTCTAGGAGGCTTCGAATACAGAATCAATGATATAAGCAGGAGCATCGCCTGGATTATTTTAAACTTACGGTGTACTAGTCTCGGAATCATGTTCCTGTTGTCAAGTATCTACAGGCAAATTTCCAAAAAGAAACCCACTGAAGATACGCTAGAAGACTCGATTCTGAGGGCCGAATCCATCACATCGCTTATTGGTAATGTCAGGTGGTTAGTTGAGTTGATCATCTGTTTGAACCAGGAAATACTACAGTTGTACATGAGTAGAAGGGATGAGCAGTATAGTGTAATCAACTCCCATAACTCGATTGTGTTGCCCATCATTTTGAGTAAAGTCCCCAGATTATTTTTGATGTATGCATTGTCGTCTATTGGCAAGACCCACGAAGTCCTCAAGAAGTTGAATAAAGATTTGCAGGACTCAAATAAATTATTTACTCCAATGAAGGACGCGTTGAACCGGTATTTCACGGCTTGTTCGAACTCTCCGTTGAACTTGAATTTATATGAGACCTTCATCAGAGAATGTGATACTTACATCAGTACTGAAATGGCAAATATTGCCAAAAATCGGCCAAAGGGTCACGTTTTAATATTGGAACAAAAGTTAATTTGTCATGGGATAGTAAACGAGGATCTTGTGAAAATTGGGAACTGGGTGGTTGCAAAACATGCCTCTTATATAAGCAGAGACTTGAAAACTGCAGAGATATTCTACTATAACGTAGATTGGCTCGATATTGGCTATAAATCCTTTGGTAACGAGTATAATAGCAGAGCAAAGTCGGTCGAGGTAGGCGAAGGTGAAGACTATAGGGCTACATACTTCCGGTATTCTCAGGAAACAGTGCCCAGACATAGATATAACAAGAGTGGGACCATCGATGCGTTGAGAAAAGTCTTGATAGACTTTAATGACAAGAATGTGCCGCTTAGAAGGTGCACGAGATGTCGATCCATATCTTTAGTAAACGATCCATTGGTGTTTAGCAAGGGGACTTTGGGATTGTGGACCATGGTGTTTCAACGGACATGTGTTTGTGGAAGTGCCTGGGTGAATATTTGAGAGAAGACGTTAAATAGAGGTGATCTTGATAGTAAATACCTGTTGAGACAATAGTCTAATTTTTACTAGAATAAAAAGATAGAATAAACTATTAGTTAAACAGGACATTTAGTGCTCTGTCCATAGTTCTATAACGCTTCATCAGCGACATCGACTCTTGCCTCGTGTCTAACACTCCTGCCGTTTTTCATTTGTTTATACGTATTGATCAACTGGTCTTCCCAAATAGATAAATCGTTATTCTTCAAGAGTAAATTCTCCAATACTGTAAGTTTAGCAGTAAATATGTCTGCGCTGATGGTCAGGTCACTTATGATGGAATCGGCTACCACGCTGGGTAACTCATTGAGAAGGTAATGAACACCAAATGGTGTTGAAGTCAATTCTACTAAAAACGTAAACAAGTAGTCTGGGGACAAAGACTTTATGAGGTCTGGAGTGATTTTTTCCTTCTCTAGTAAATAGGTAAAAGCTCTTTCTGACTTGATCAAGTTGAGGAGAATTGGTAGATACTTTGCGCTAAATAGCAGATAGTCTATAACATGGTCTAGCAATGACTCGTTGAATTTTTCTGGATTAACTTTGCCCAAGAGCTGCACGTCACAGTCGAGTTCAAGAAACAAATTATAAGATTTGAGAGCAGGAATATCGACATTAGGGAATGCATACGATAAAGTGGCCAAGAAGTTGACGATGTCTGCCGTCAAAAATGCTTCAATCTCTGGGTCGTTTGTTCTGTTTTTGAAGAGATTGAAGATCTGATTGGTGGGTGCTTGTATCTGCTTTAAAATATCTTCGTCCCTTTTGTCCACCAATCTTTGGTAGAAATTTACAATCAAAAGGGTCAATAATACGTCCTCTGAGTCGAGACTAAAAACAAGGTCGAAATGAACCTGGGGAGTCAACACGATTATGACATCCAAGAGTCTGGAAATCAAAGTCGAATCTCCTGAATGCTTGGCTTGGTCAAACAAATCTTGAAACTGACTATCGTTGAGGTGGGATCTCGTATGCTCATCAAGGGCCATTAACAACGACTGGGTTTGGCTGCAGATGGATATAAGAAGGTCAGGAGATGTCAAGTAGAGGGATAGGATGTTGAATAGGAGGTCGTTTTCAATCAACTCAAGACTAGAATGGTTCAAAGTAACGATTTTCAAGATTAATAAGCTGAATTGGTTCCCATGCTGAAGGTTCTCGAGAATAAAGTCAACCGGATAGTATTGGAGGATTTTTTCAGTCGGGATTCGGGAGAGAAGCGTTTCGTAGACATCTATCAAGACAAAGCTAGGATCGATCTCATAGTAGTCTGGAGACTTGACCACTTCATCCACGAATGGGACGAGCGACTCCACAAAATGCTCTGGGAGTCTATTATTCAACAAGAGCCTGTTGTAGTTTTCAAAGTCTGTTCGGTTGATGCACTTACGCAGGAGCTGGATACGAGCAGCTTCTGTAGCTGCTTCTAGTTCGGGGGACACAGTCATGTTTGCGTATTGAAAAGTGAGAATCGCGTACAAGAGATGGAAGAGGTGAGAACACAAGTGGGAGAGAGGGAAGACGGGAAGAAGGGAAATGGGCAGGGTGGTGAAGTCAAGATCACATTTGGAGCTGGTGGGTGTACGGGGGTCACCAATTGTCAAGTATCACGGGACTTCAATCCCGAATCGTCTATTTACACCGTTATTTTAGACGGATGCATGAATTTTTCGCTGACTGCATAAATGGCCCTTGTATGCATAAAGTTTAATTAGAGTGTAGATACATGGATGACAGACGTAGGACTATCACCCAGCTATAGTACATATCTAGTTCACACTTACCCCATATAAACGAATATACCATCGCGCCTCTACTCCGCTCCACTACTACGCGTGCCTTTTTAGACCCTTACTCGCTCTTCGTATTCTACTAACCACTAAACTTCACCGCTTAGCCGCACACGCCCCCGGTGAGAATCTAATTGAGACGAGATTACACAAAACACCAGGTTAAAAAACATCGTAGATCTGAAAAGTTGTTTCAGTCAATTGCAATGGCTTCCTCTACGACAAACACCGCCCCCCAGGGCGGAGGAAATTCTGGCCCACTGACAGACAGCCCCGGCGAGTTGAGGAACATAGCAGTCAAGCTCTTTCAAGAAGAGTTAGTTTCTATCCAACCTGAGGAGTATATTCAGTTTTTAGCCGCAAACGACGACGAATCCAACGCTATTAGAGAACATTACATGGATCTCTTCAAGTGGGACCCCAACCTTTTGAATTCGACGCGTACCTTATGCTCCAAGTTGTATTTGAAAGGTGAATCTCAGGAAATTGACAGGATCTTGACCAGCTTTACTCAAAGTTATATAAAGCAGTTCCCAGTGAATGTATTTTGCACGAGGAACTTTGAAAACCTCTATATTGTGTTGTACAGTTTAATCTTGTTGAATACGTCTTTGCACAATAGTGAAGTTAACAAAAAATCCAAAATCAGTCAGAACGACTATATCAAAAACACCTTTACTACTTTTATCCAACAGGACCCAAAATTGCTGAAAAAGTTGTCAATAAAACAGAGAATTACCATTGAAAGAGAATTGGCCAACTACTACGATGATTTGCTGCGCAAAGAGTTGCACTTGAAAACTACTTCTGAAGGGAAAGTTGAAAAAAGCGACAGAGCTGACAGACTGGAGAAGGTCGAGAAATCAGAAAGATCCGAAAAGGATGATGATTTCGTTTCGGCCACCTCAACCACAACCACCCCTCACCAGAAGCATAGGAAGAGCTTGGACACCACCCCTGCCGGATTAGAAAAAGATGACTTGAATCTTGTTAGGCAGATGTCTAATACATCTATCTGGTCCACGGATACCTCTGCCAACAGGAAGTCTTTAAACATACAAAGAATGCTGAGTGCAACATCCTCGATCTCGCAGTTTACTGTAACCAATAGCAGTAGGAACAATGCTCGGGTGGGGTTCACTAGAGCGTTAGTATCTGACCAAAACCTGCGGTTTTACCAACAGCCGAACCCTTCCGTGGTATCTAATAGTACTTATACAGGTGTTCGCAACAGACTGTCGGTTGACAAGTTACGCCTTTTGAGTAACGGTTCCAATCAGTACATTAATAGGCGTTCTTCCAGAGCCTCTGTTATCTCTAGGGACTCATTGGTGACAAATAATGAGGATTCCTTGTCTGTTATGTCTTTTGATACCACTGATTTGGAGAGGATGGATTTGAACGATCTGCAACCCCAGGAGCAACAACAGCAGTTGGAGAACTTCAATGTGAACGAGTATCAGGATAACTATGATTTGACGTTGGAATTACAAGGCTCACCATACTTGAAAGAAGGTTTATTAAAGTTAAAGATCTTGCATAACGACCAACAGGATAACAATATTCCTGATAACACTGCCAGTTCTGGAGCCTCAAATGTGTCTACAGCTACATCTACAAGTTCCAGGTTCTTTTCTTTCTTTAGTAGATCTTCTAGAACTGCTGAGCCTACCACTTCTTTGCACTCCACCAGCAACAATATCTTGAATAACAAGTTCGTGGAATACTTTGTAGTGGTTTCCAAAGGGGAGTTGAACTTGTACTCGTTTGACCAGAAAGTGGTGAAGAAGCACAATCAGAAGTTAAAGAAGATCAAGCAGAAACAACTGAAGAATCTTCTCAGCGTCGAGTTCTTGTACGACGATGATGATGAGGTGCTCAACGACTCCACGGAAGATGTAGGCGATGGAAACTGGTTGAAGAATGCTGCAAATGTGGGAAACTATAATTTGTGTTCCACCTATTCTCAATTGGAAAAGCCTACTTTATACACCAAGAAGACTAATGGGTACGTTTTCACCTTGACGTTTCCTAAAACCAGCAAGAAGGCAAACAAGAAGTTTGTTTTCGAAGCAGGCACGAAAGAGATTGCTTTGGAGTTTATCAATACTTGTAACTTCTGGTCATCCAAGATCACTGCTATTCCTACTTTTGAAGAGAGTGTTTCTTCTATTGAGTATGGATGGACCAACTTGAGCCTGTTGATCTCCAACCCGACGAACTTTAAGAGGTCGAAGAATATTCAGAGGTGGGAACCTTTACCTCGGGGTCTCTACTTGTCCACTTACGACTACAATACTTCTGAAAACCACTATAACATGATGAAGCAGTTTATCAAGACATTGAACTACTACCACAACTTAAAAAAACATTTTAAGGACTTTAACGATTTGAGGATCAAGTTTATCAAGAACCTTGGCCTGCAGTCGAATACTTCTAACTTTCTGAGGGTCCTGTCTAACTACGAAGCTAAGTTATTAGATTACAAGTTTGAGTTGAAAAAGTACAAGAGTTACTTGATCATCTTGGGTTTCGCTTTGCAGTTGAGATTTGACATGGAAGATGAAGAGAAGTTGAACCAGAAACTATCAGACAGAGAAGCGGAGGAAAAGGACAGTGATAATGCTGAGTTTTCGGATACTGTGAACGACGCTTCTGCTATAGCAGACAAAAATGGTTCTCAAGAAACAATTGAAGAAGACGATGAGGAAAGTGAGTTATCGAGAATGGTTAAGTATGAGATCCGGAAGTTGTTTATTGGTTTGAAGGATGTGGGGAAGATTATTCCAACGTTCCAGACTTCGAAATCGATCTCCAATTTAAACGAGTTGCAAAGCCAGATTCCTAATTTGACCGCCAATGATTTTAACAACTCGTTTTCGTTGGTTAAGTCCCCCAAGACGTACACTTTACTGAACTATAACGACAATGAGAGCCCTGTGAATCAGTTGTTGCAGACACAAAAGAAGGAGATGATCCATAGTTTCAGCACTAATACTATCGAAGAGGAAGAAGAGCCTGAGGTGACAGAGGCGAACTAGGTGTTTTTGTTCATCGTGTTTTATTATTTGTGTTTTACTGTTTTATTATTTAGTGTTTTATATGTGCTTTATAGATTAATCGTGTAATATTGTCTGTTTCGCTTTGGGTTAACCGTTCGGATGTCAAGGGCAAGACCCCATCCTTTTTTGGTACTAAATTTCAGATTACAGGATGCAGTATATATTTAACAAACACGTTGCAGAGTACTCGCTCGATTATACTATACTAGAATCCCATTCTCTTGATCACATATTGCTGGGCTATAACGCCAAAAGACAAGCTCAATCCGTCCTTGACCCAGTCCTTGACCCACTCTCTTGGGTCGATATCCTCATACTCGCTAAATTTCTCCAAGTCTTCGCCTTGCAACCAGTTTGACCAAACCAACGGGAAAGCTTGCGTTTTCGTACTGATGACAATTTTGTTGGTGACATCGTTCAAGATGATCAAAAAGAAGAACGACTCATTGTTACTTTGGTCGATTACAATCTCTTCGTCGGAGCTTTCGCTTCCTGTGACGCTGATGGGCTGAATGGACACGAAAACATTAGATCTGTTGATGAGTTTCAATTTTTCATTGAGTTCCGTTTGCTCCTTATTTTCAAATTCAACTGCTTTACTGAAGTTCTTGACAGAGTTCTCCAAGTTAGCCAAGCACAATTTTTCTCCATCGATAAGCTTTCCCTGAAACATGTTCAAGTCGATTTCGTCGCTCAGGCTCTGGCCGTGGTTGTAGTTGTTCAAGTGCACTTTGATACCACCTTCAACCTGGCCCATGACTTTATTAAAGTTTCTGTAGATTACATCGTTCAAATAGTGCACGTTATGTAAATCATTCACCACCACCAAGTTGATCAATTCATCCTCCTCGTTGATAGTATTGAGTTGGTCCGTAAGGTTCGTAAGCATGTTGTTTAATTTGTTGGTCAAGCTGTTGATTTGTTGCAAGTTCAATGCCCCGTTTTCTTCCTGGTCTTTAAGGAACTGTTGTCTTTTAGTGTTCAATTGGTTAGTGGTTTCGCTTGCGAGCTTATACGTTGACTCACTGAGATTGGTAGCGTTTGTGGTGATGGTTCCCCAGATGCTCGAAACGGCAGTAGAGCCTTCTTTATTCCACCAGCTGGTGATGGTATTGATAGGGTCGATGTCGAGTTCAGCCGAGGCAGATGCCGGAGCAGCCCCGGTGTCATCTGCAGTGGGCACCTTTGAATCAGCATGCTTGGACTCACCCGGCTTAGACGCATCTTGGGGCGGATTGGCCGTTTCCTCCTTAGCCTTAGCCTCTGACGCAGCTGCTTCTTTCTTCTTCGGAGCCAATTTTTTTTTATCTCTCGCCTCCAATTCGTCCAAGAAGTCAAACAAGTCCTCCTCCTTCCCCTCGGGCTTGGGTGTGTTGGACTTTGAGTCGGGTAACGAGTTAATAAACTCTAGAACATCCTGGTCGTCTTTTGGCTGAGGCATGATTAATGAGACGATAAAACTCGCGAACAAAAGTCACTCAATGCACCCACAATTAGACAAGGTTCGGTTCGATCCGTGCGTGGCGTTGATGGACGCTTTGGAAGAGTGCCATCGCCAGGAGTTCATGAAGAAGGCGTTGGGGATGTGCAACTTTGAAAAAGACGAGCTCAATAAGTGTCTTCATCACACGAGAGTGACCGATGCGAATGAAAGAATTAAGCAGAGCAAGCAGAGACAGAAGGAGTTGGAGCAGAGAAGAAAAGAGCGGGAGGAGGAGTTGTACGGGAAGAACATGTACTTGAAGAAGGTGATTGAAAAGCAGATGGAGGAGAAAAAGTAGCCGAAATCTCGGAACAGTGTAAATAGTTTGGTCGTTTCTGTATTTAATAAAGACTGAAGTAAATTATGGGATTCCTTAGCTCGTTATATATTTTGATTTGAAATATTCTAGCTATGCATCACGATGCAGCACTCTCTAATCCTGGCGGGTCTTCAACACTCTCTTCACCACCTTCTCCTTCGTCACCACGTACACAACGGCCCCCCATCCAGACATGGTATCTCTGTCGGCAGCGTTCAACAACGCCTGACTGACGGTCTCGAATAGGTCATCGGCCTCGAGCCCCGGCTCGTATAACGACTCACACATCCCGTATAGCTGCTCAGAAGCCGTACCGGAAACAATAAAGTCTTTGGCGAAATCAATGCAGCCGATCAAATCAAATCCACAAATAAATGGTTCGCTGTGCTTGTTCAAGCCTGCCACTATAGGACCACAGAAATATGGGCCAAACCTTTTCTCATACAAAGTGGAACTTACCAAGTTTGCAAAAGTCTTGGGCTCAATCTTGCGCTCTTCTCTCAACTCGTACAAGTTATTCTTGAATCTGAACACCTCGCTCAACGTGGTCACGTCGGTGGCCAAACCGGTAAGCCCTAAAAGGACTTTATCGTTGACAGTGAAGATCTTTTCGAAGTTGTTTGCAAGACCTAAGGACTGACTTCCTAGTCTCAAGTCGCACGCAATGGCGACACAGTCTTTGCCCACCATGGCAACGGCAGAGCCTCCTAGCGGGGTTAGTATATGGTGGGTGTTGGGAAACAGTACTGCTCGATACAGGCAGCACCGTGGTAGGCTCCAATTGGAGATAAATGAAGGTTTACATACCGTTAATTGAACTTGGATCAGACATTTGGTGGCGTTTGGTGAATACTTTCGCACCGCTCTCTATCAAGACTTTGTATTTCTGGGACGGTGCACTACCCGGCCTCAATTGATTATCTCAGGTGGGTTTGACCATGCGAGTGGTAGCCGTGCTGGTCAGTCCATGGTGTAGTTAGTGTGGTATTTCTTTATTCTTTCAGTCTGCGACCTGACAAAGGTGGCGCCATTCTCTTTGTGCTTCTAAATATCCTGCCTATCAATCAACGCATACTGGGGTGCATTCACAAACTCTGGATCATGTGACAGTCTTCAGCTACAGTACGGCAATCAGTAACTCTTTAATTGATCGTATTATCTCCATACTTGTGTAAGCAGGCCTGTAATCACGGGGCAATGAGCTTCCCTAACTGGGTTAACTCTGTTCCTTTATATATTAATTCAAAAGTTGCAAGTCGGACTTGTGAACTATGGGGTGTGGGAATACGTGGTGCTAGTCACACTCTGGAGGTCGAGTATTTCGAAGATGTCATCTGCTTCACAAATCATAAAATGGGGTACGCAACCACTTCGCAGGTTTGCACAACCAAAGAGCAGCCTACTTTGTATCTAGTAGTCGTTGCCAGTGAGCTACATATGTTTCTATGAAATCTAGGACCTTTCATTTACTACATAATTTTAATACAAAAATCTAATGTTTACTCTAAATTAATCACCCCCAGAGAACCGTTTAACACTTTTAGTATCTAATTTCAGACCCGTCGTAACTCCAGAATCGTCCGGACTTTGCGATAGTTAAGCCATCAATGAGCTTAAAAATTTTATCAGCACTTTCGGAGGGCTTGATCAATGGAAGGGATGTAGTATCCAAATCTTCCGGAATCATGTCAGTATCAACAAGACCTGGGTGAATTGGAACGACAATGTCATTCTTGCTCTGTCTTTCAATGGAAATCTGCTTGATAAGAGCGTTAAGAGCTGCTTTACTAGCAGTGTAGCTTCCCGTTGCATGGAACATATCAGTGATGGTGCTTGCCATAGTGGATACGAATACAATCTTGAGGGGCTTGCCATTTTTTTCTAATCTATGGTAGATGGCTCTGTAGAACTTGAGATTTCCTAACAAATTGATGTCAAACATCCTCCCAAATTCCTCAACAGGATGGTCTATGATAGGAGTGGCATAGAATTTAGTGGCAATACCAGCGTTAGCAATAACAACATCTATTCCGTTCGGTGTCCAAGCTTCGAGATCCTTGAAGGCAGCCTTGAACTCTTCTTCGGATGCTCCCATATCGATGATAGCGAGCTTGACGTTCTTGAAACCTAACTTATATACCTCTTCGGCTTTGGCAGCACTTCTAACAGTTCCAATAACTTGGTTGTTTGGATTAGAAGCTGCTTGTTTGAGGAGGGCTAAACCAACACCTCTGTTGACGCCAGTAATTAAGTAAGTAGACATTATAGTTGAGAGTCGAGTCCTGTGAGTGAACTTTTGTTGTGACTGAAAAGTACATATTGCTTACAGTATTTATAGATCTATCATACCTGTCCGGAGTTAATAGTTTTATATCCGGTAGGTGTAATTAAATTTGTCAGACACTTGCTTCGTAAGCTACTCACATAGTTTCTCTCCGGATTTAACGTGCTTAACTCCCTCATTACGTAAGAATATTAGAAAGCAAATTTCAGATTCGTGATCGGACTTAACGATTCAGTTCGGACACCTATATGTTCACCCAAACACCTGTAATAGGATTTCTTCACAGAGAATTTTCATAATTACCACTTTTTTAAAAAAACATCTGTATGATTTTGGAAAGTGAATTCTGCAAAAAATACTTTCCAATTTAGATTTTGTTTGACGTCTCAATTATTATGTGCATAGATCTTCTAAAGATGTGAGCCCACAAGCTATTAGACTGTTCAGTGAAGGGGCAGACTAGAGTTATTATTGAAACCACAAGTGTGGTAGTGTAATGTATTTTAGGTTAGTACACGACATTGTAAAAGGAGTTTAGGGTATTCGTTTGATAACCAAGAAAAATTAGCAGAATCCCATGTTCCAGCTAGATCTTCCCATGGAAGTGTGAGATGAGAATGGTCTTCTGGAAGTTCTCAGTTTTAGCACTGGTTTTCAGTATTTGCGATATCTCAACACACCGATGATAATCAGATAACGACGTAAAAGAAGGAGCATAAACAACAACTATATTGAGTAGAGTAAATAACTAGTGGATACCGAATTTTTACTACTAATAGCTGAATTCTTGCACAGCTAACTATACCATTAATTATTTATTACTATTTAAAGGCGGTGCCTTAATCCTTCCTGTATCCCATTACTCTATAAACTATTAAAACAAATCGGCAAACTCAGCCATGTGTGGGTGGACCAAGTTAGGCAAATGTAAGCTATGCGTTAACCTATCGTGGTTACTTAATAACCTGGTTATAGAAGTATCATTATTTGCCAACAAATGGTTATGCGAATCGAGTACCAATGGACCATGGAACTGCAATTGATTGAATTCCCCATTGCTGATCATGTCCAAATCGTTCAAATACACTTTGCGGCCAGCCACAAGCTGTGGGTACGAGTTGAAGAAGATCGACATGTTATCTGGGTGAATATGAAGAAACTTATCGTGAATCATCTCATAGTCCTGGTACGTAGGCCTGTCTTTAAGCAACACACGCACGTTGTAGGTGCTCAACTTGTTCAACAAGGAGATGTTCAACTTTTGTGGTTGGAATATAGTGATTGACTGTCTGAACATGGTATAGTTAAAAAATAGCAAGAGGGATTGCATCCATATTTATAATATAATTTGTTCTGGCACAAACGAGGGAGGGGAGTTCTGCATATTTTGCAACCAACAATTTCGACGCGAGGCGGGTACGGCCAACTAGAGATAGCGTGAGATAGGAGAGCCTAGAGAACTGGGCTTTGCCATGCATTGGTATACACAAGTATACCTTCACATATAGCGGTGTACATGGCTGTATGACTAGGCATGGATTTAAAATTGGACTGTTTGATTTGAGTCTAGGTTGTTAACGTAGATCTCAGCAGGTTCTTGCTATGGACCCCATCGGAAAAACTAGACACCAGGTACGAGCGGAAATCTTCCCCTCCCAAATTTAGGAGGGGAAATTGGGAGGGGAGCGCTGGTGGTAAGGCTACCGCGATGATCACCGCGAGGGAGTGCGAGCATGGAACTACCAATCCCCTCGCCACAGCCACGATGTGCCAGCATAATTTTTGCTAGTCTAGCAGTTTCCACTCGTACAAGTGAGGAGAAAAAGATTCCCCTCCTTATCCAACATAATGGAATAGTCAACAACTAACGGTCGTACCGGTACACCCCTACCGTACCCCAATATTACAATCTAAGGCAAGGACTCGATCGAGGCGCTGTCAGATAGGGGTGCCGGGGCTTCCGACACGATGTGCTCACTGATTGCTATTTATTGCCAAGTATGCAGTTTTCTATGGCTGCAAGAATAACCATCTATTTTTATCTAGTAATCTCTGTAACTTTGCTATCGGATGAAAGTGTCTATCGGATATAAGTCTCTATCGGATGTAATCTCTATCGAATATTGATCTCTATCGACGGAGCGTTGCTATTGCTACCCAAAAATATCATCTCGGCGGTGCTCAAGTAACGGCATGTTACGTCTTACTTCCTCCAAGCGGTCAGAACCCAACACTCCTTGCACAAGCTCGAAATAGTCCCCATCCTCATCTACAGGTAAATCGTCATTATATTTCCGACCTTCTGCTACCACTTCCCCCCAAGGATCTAGTATAAGCGAATTACCGTAACTTACGCGCTTGACTTCCGGACCCTCGTCATTACCGTCTACCAATACATGCTCACCACACTGAGCCGCCATAACCACATATGATTGGTTATCTATGGCCCGGGTCCTTCCCAAGGTTTTCCAATGGGCCTCTCCTGTCTTCACGGTGAAGGCCGATGGGAAAAGCAAAACGTTAGCTCCGAGCTTGAAAAGTTTGAGACTTAATTCGGGGAACCGGATATCATAGCATATTTGGGCACCTACCTTAAAGTCGGTATTACCAATAGCAAAGGGGGGCAAGATTGCCGACCCGGGTACTACAGATTTCAGCTCCTGTAAAATCGGCCCATTCTTGATGTTCACATCGAACAAGTGAAGTTTACTGTACTCATGAACAATCTGCCCCTGGTGATCTAACCAGAGAAGCTTATTGATGGTTTTCCCCGATTTCAAATCAGGTTCGTGGACCCCAATTGATACATACAAGCCCTTCTCTGGATCGGACGATGAAATAGACCGCAACAATTCCCCCAAAGGAACAAGCAATTGCTGTTTAGTATTTCGGCTGAGGGTAAAGCTGTGGATCGGATTCTTAGCTAGGTAGTCGGAGGCTTCAGGGAGGAACAACACCTTAACTTTTTCGGAAACGGCTTGGCGAACAAGTTTCGAGATGATTTGCAAGTTGCGTGGAATGCTTGCAGACACCGTGAATTGACCAGCTGCTACTCTAATTGACATGATTAGATATTTGACAGATTAGATATCGCTATCAAGAAATCGCGCAATCTAGCGCGCAGTACAACTACCCCCTCGTATGCGAACATTTGAATATCATGTCCCACCCATTCCGAAAAAGAATATTGAAGGAGTATCAAGCACTCAACCGGTCGCAAAGTCCTGGAGTTGAGTTGCTCGAAACTTCAGAGGCGCTTGATGAGTTTGAGTTTGAAATTGTCGTGATGCACAATCCTAGCCTATACCCTGCTCCATTCAAAGTGGTGATACAGATCACCAGTGACTATCCTGTGGGACCCCCGAAAGTCAAGTTCTTAAAAGAAGGTGACTACGATATTCCAGTCCATCCGCACATCTACAGCAACGGACATATATGTCTAAATTTACTTGGCACTGACTGGACGCCTGCCAGCTCCATGGAGAGTATATTATTGAGTTTACAGAGTATGTTGGACACGAACCGGAAGTTGGAAAGACCACCAGATAACGATCAGTATGTGCGGTATGCTCCGGCATTTGCTACCGTAGGGGGATTTGTGTACCACGACGATCTGGTATAACTTGCGTGGGGGCAGAGAAGAGAGGGAAGAAGGGGAGGAGTGAGCAAAAACATAAAGGAGACATGTAGTATATAGTCAATAATGCGACATTGTATCAACAAATGTAGTAGACGCTAATTAAAGCGTCGCCTAATGATATACGTACAGGAAGCCAACACATATTGTGCAACATGCGTAACATTATTTACTAGTTTGTGTATGCACGCCCGGTGTTTCATGGCCGAACCCAAGATGAGGCATGACAATGCGTCCTGCACATTACCGTATAAGAGAAAAAGAACAACGTATTAATCCGATCTCGATGTGGTCGTACTATAGGCTGTATTGGCTCCTCGGCCACCAATAGTACTGTTGCACCGATAGGTGGTGTGAAAGTCATCACACCCCACTGGTCCACCCCAGACTTGCGTTTAGCAATGCTGTCAAGGCGGATTAAACCGTGCAGTCGATCTGCAGATATGAAATGGAAGTTATGGAAGAGGGGTATGAGGTATTAAAATTTTGGGATTACCAAGATGGATTCCACCAGATACATACCACCAGGCTATGACAATCGCGTGGTAAACCCGGGTACGAAGTTGCTGCTCGCTCCAACAAATATATAGCCGGCACACAATTGCCGGTTACTTCCAACCTAAATTGCCCGGCGATCCCCTCTATGGGCACGCCGAATGTGTCTAAGATTGAAAAAAAAAAAGGTTGAGTCGCAGCTGGTTTGTGTAACTTCTCGGCGTTCGGGGATCGGAGAATTAATTTTTCCAATATAAATATTCAATTATCCCCTTCATTTTTCAACGTTAAAAATGTCCGATCCAATTATAGAACAGGCGTGTGATTCATGTCGAAAGAGAAAGTTGAAGTGTTCGAAGGAGTATCCTATGTGCCTGAAGTGTACTGTACACGGGTGGCACTGTTCGTACAGTCCGCGTACCGTGAGGAGTCCACTCACAAGGAACCATTTGACAAAAGTAGAGGGCCGGGTACGCAGTCTAGAGAACATGATACGGTACCTACTTTCAGAGAACAGGGACATTGATTATCTCCTTGAGCGAGATCGGTATATGGATGTGTTGAGTGGGGAGAGACGAGCAATACAGCAGTACAAGGGGCTGCGCAATGCAGATGCAGACAGCAAAGTAGACAACCTAAAACTGGGACACCCCAACACAAGCACTCGAGCAAGTGAAAGTGCCAATATACATAGCATTAGTACAAGCCGCCATGAAACAGACGTTACTGAAAAAGTCGTGGGTACCGGTAAGGGAGACAACGGAAGAAGCCACCACCTGATTAGGTCGGAACTCATGGGAGTTACTGAGTCGGATATATCTAGTGGCCAGGCCGCGACGGCGTTAGCTCCCTCGATGGATTCGGAGGTGGCCAACTCACAGCCCGAGATTGCCGGCCGTTTTGATTCTCCCAAGCCGGACTTTGACAGCGACTATCTCGACTCAAATCTCAACTCCCTTAGCCAGTCGCCGCAGTACTCGGTATTTTCCAACGAGAGCGAGATGAAGATGAGCTTGAACTTGGTTCAGTCGAACGAGCTCAACGATAAGCTTCTTACGGATTATTTGAATCTCGACGACCCTTCAGACCAGGAGGAGTTCCCTCGCAAGAGGATCAAGCTCGAGCCGGGCGACGACTTTAGTATATTTGATGAGTTATGAGAGTTATGAGAGTTATGATAATGAGTAGGCACGTAATACACAGACTACACGTAGACACTAGCCCAGAGCGGTCTTGTGCACTGGAATATCCTACACCAGGTGGTATCGGCCGACAGGGTATGAGGTAGATATCGATTCTGGTCGTGCGCCGCCGCCAGTGGCCGCGCGCCTTATCCGAAACGGATCACACATTATGTTCTCCATGTTCAAGCAACTAGGAAAACTTAAAGACAGGGCAAAGAGAGTTCTCGATGACCTCTCGAGCACCCTCGAGCACGAGATGAACAAGCGGGTGCCGGTGCCCCAGCGGGTGCCCGTTCCTGTGAGAGTTCCCGTCCACCAGAGACCTCGAAACTCAATGCGCAGTTATCACACCAGGACAAAACACACACCTGGACCGTTCATCCCCATATCAGTATTTTTCCGCCCGAGCCCCCTTGTGTCGCCCGCCCCAGCATGGCCCCATACTACCCTTTGGAGCCCTCGTTTCAGCCAGAAGCTCGCCAGCGTGTACCGAGCTAAGCTCGTGAATTCGGCCTTCTCGCGCCGCGTCATCGACCTGCTCACTCGGTTCACCGCGGTGGCGGACCGGTCCCCGTTCTACAACAGTCTTACGCGCCGCTACGAAAATATCGGCTGCAAAATCGTGATGCAAAACCCTATTGCCACCGCTGCCACCGCTGCCACCAGCAGCCCGGTAAGCGACCTCATCAGTGTTTTCGAGCAAAAGATCGCTCAACTCCGCACCTCCGTCGCCCTGCTCAAATCTGTAGCATCGCTCGGGGAGGTTCCGGTCACGTGCAGCACTAACCTCGAAGTTCACTTCCCCAATGTGACCAAGTCGGAGTTATCAGCGCTTTTGGCTGAGCAGAGCGCCCAGTACGTGCATATCACCGAGACGGGCGTAGCTCCTGGAGTATTGGCAGGCATGAATGGTGATTTGGGATTCGCCCCGGCGGCTGGTCCTGCCGTCAAGTACGGTCTCACCCCATACTCTGTCGACACAGCCGACCTCTCGGGAGGCAGCACTTACAGTGGCAGTATTTAGACTAGTATGTATTCTATTCATGTACGATGTATTTCCCGCTAGTAGTTCTCGACACCTACGTAGCCGTGGGCCTTCAGCTCGCTCTTTGGGCGCATTTTGCAACCATATGTTTACCCATTTTCGCTCGCACCGGATCTGTTATTATCATTCGCGGACCACACTATGGACCCAGATACTCCCAATTCTATGCCCGCTGACAACGATAGCGTATACGTGGAGGCCCCCGCCTCCGAGCTAGAGGTAGACGGATCCGATACGCAGTACGCCGATACAGACTCGGCTGACACACCACAACGTCCCCTTGAGCATATTAAAAAGCATAGCCAGGCTTCATTGCAACTAGATGGGTCGACGCTTCCTAATGCCCTGCTGGCCACCACGAGCCCGCCCGCATCGCCTCCAGCTCCCGAGGCGGCTCCTATACCACCAAGCCGCTCACCCCTCAAGGACTACTTCCACCACCCAGCGGTAAACATCACCACCACGCCTCTCTCGTCCTCAAACCTCCTCTTGGAGTATAACTTGAAACGGTTGGACGAGCAATTCCAGAAGAAACCTGCAGCTCAAAAGAAGGCCGTCTCGGACGGGATCGCCAATTTGAAATCACTCTTCTCCCACGTCCGCAGTGCCGTGGCCGTCAACGCTAGCACAGGCGACATAGCATGGGAAGAATGGCAGAAGCTCCTCGATAACGACCTCTCGTACGACGCGATCCTGCGCCTTATCGCCCACGGCGTCCCGGACGAGATTCGTAGCATCGTGTGGCAAACCATCTCGAAATCCTGTAACTTGTCGCTCAATGACTACTATCTCATCAACAAACTGAATAACTCAATCCACGAACGGCAGATCAAAAAAGACATCACCAGAAACAGCTTCTACAACTCGATCCAGCAGTACGATAAGATCAACGAAATCTTCAGCAACTTGAAAGTGTACAGCGACTACGACCGGGAAATAGGGTACAACCAGAGCTTTATATTTTTGATCTCTCCCATCATTCTCAAGCTCCCAGAGCTCGAGAGCTTCAGCTTTTTCACAGCCCTCATGCAAGACTATGAGTTGCGGGAGTTGTTCGACCACGACATGAAGGGCTTACAATTGGCCCTCTACAAGTTCGACCGACTCATGGAAATCTACTGTCCTACTCTTTTCAACCACTTGATAAGACAGGGCATTCGGTCGAACCTGTTTGCCAGCCAGTGGTTTTTGACCTTATTCAGTTACCGGTTCCCCATCGAAGTGATACTAAAGATTTACGATTTTCTCATATTCGAAGGTGCTGACTTCCTACTCAAGCTCGCCATCAAACTCATGCAACTCAACGAGGTAAAGCTCCTTGCGTTACAGTTTGATGCGCTCCTTCAGTTTTTGAACAAGAACTTACTCGACGTGTTTGTCAGTGACTCGTTCACTCCTAATTCAGGGACTAGCTACTACGACACGAAAAAAATCTTTAGTGATTTGATCAACTTGAATCCTAATCTTCTCAACAAGTTTGAAGCCGAGTTCCACAAACTCTACGAGGACAACGAGCAGAAACTTGAAGACATCAACAAGCTCAATCTCGCCAACGGCAAGCTCAGAAATGAAATCAAGTATCTCCAAATGGACCTCTTCAACTTGAACAAGGACCATTTGGGCGTAGTGCAGGACCTCATAAACTTGAAAGTTGCCCTCCCGGAGTTAATCAGCCAAAACACCGAGCTCGAGGACCAAATTGAACAACTCACAAGGACTCTAAATGATATGAACGATCTTGTAGAAGAAGTTCCTCACAATATAGAGCAACAAATCGAACAACTTTTGGTTGAAAACAAACAAGCTACCGAAAGAAATATAGCTCTAGAAGACGAGTTGGGCGAGCTCCTTGAACAGGAGCAGGAGTTGGACACCAAGTTGAAAGAGGTGAAGAAGGGCTGGTTTTGGAACCGGTGATATATATATTATGATTAATGCAATATACGAGATGTTTGCCAGTTTACAGCCGCTATAGGGCCGTTAGTGATCATTAGCGTTTCCATGAGCTGCATATTCGGCAATGGAGTGATACCAACAGATCACTACAGATCACTACAGATCACCTGGGTTGGGCTGTATAAGCGTGGACATTCGCAGTCACAATTTGGCCATCCAGGGCGCGCGCCCTGACATTTTCCATCTCTGCTCTTTAAACGCTCGCAGTCCAAAATTTTTCACTTAACTAACACAATGGCTAGAGGTCCAAAGAAACATTTGAAGAGATTAGCAGCTCCATCCCACTGGATGTTGGACAAATTGTCCGGCACCTACGCCCCAAGACCATCCGCTGGTCCTCACAAGTTGAGAGAATCCTTGCCTTTGGTTGTTTTCTTGAGAAACAGATTGAGATACGCCTTGAACGGTAGAGAAACCAAGGCTATCTTGATGCAACAACACGTCAAGGTTGACGGTAAGGTCAGAACCGACGCTACCTTCCCAGCTGGTTTCATGGATGTCATCTCCTTGGAAGCCACCAACGAAAACTTCAGATTGATCTACGACACCAAGGGTAGATTCGCTGTTCACAGAATCACCAACGAAGAAGCTTCTTACAAGTTAGGTAAGGTCAAGAAGGTTCAATTAGGTAAGAGAGGTATTCCATACGTTGTTACTCACGACGGTAGAACCCTCAGATACCCAGACCCATTGATCAGAGCTAACGACACCGTTAAGATCGACTTGGAATCCGGTAAGATCACCGACTTCATCAAGTTCGACACTGGTAGATTAGTCATGGTTACCGGTGGTCGTAACTTGGGTAGAGTTGGTGTCATTGTACACAGAGAAAAGCACGAAGGTGGTTTCGACTTAGTCCACATCAAGGACTCCTTGGACAACACTTTCGTTACCAGATTATCTAACGTTTTCGTCATCGGTACCGAAGCTGGTAAGCCATACGTTTCTTTGCCAAAGGGTAAGGGTATTAAGTTGTCCATCTCTGAGGAAAGAGACAGAAAGAGAGCTCAATCTGGTTTGTAAGCGTGGGCGTGTATAATTAATACATACTTTAAACATTAAAGCTGATACTTGTAGAGACAAGGGGTCTGAATGTTGTAAGTAAGGTGATATTCAGTGAAGATTTTATGGTTGAATACAGCATTTGCCTGTAGAACTCGGTGAGTACACTTCTTTATTACAGTTCATTATGTACACCCTAGTATGCATCCAGGATAATACTAAGCATCCAGGTCAATACTAAGCTCTCTCTTATACCAAGTCACTACTGACTTATTCACCACTGCCTTCTCACGCTATTATAATTTTGCAACATAACCACAAGTACTACTGAGGTGCGAAATTCCAACCTCACTTCCCTATGAGCAGACCATTCGTTGCACTGGCACTCGCTGTGCTTGCTCTTGTCGGGCTCTGGATCTTACAACCTCTTACAGCTCCATCCACTTCCAGTGTCTCTCCTTTACGCGACCTCAAATGGGGCGATATCAACTTTCTCCACACTACCGATACCCACGGCTGGTACTCGGGCCATTTTAACCAGAAGCAGTATAATGCCAATTGGGGGGATTTCGTGTCGTTCACTCAAAGACTTAAACAAAAAGCCCATAGTGAAGGACGGGATTTGCTTATCGTCGACACGGGTGACAGGCATGATGGGAACGGGCTTTCCGACGTGACGGTTCCGAACGGCATCAAGTCGTTACCTATTTTTATGAAGCAAGACTACGACTTGGTCACAATTGGTAACCACGAGTTATACGAGTGGGAAAACTCGAAGCTGGAGTATGGACTTGTGGTACAGAGATACAACGAAAACTATATCTCGACAAACGTAGAGGTGCTTATCAATGACTCGTATGTGAGTTTTGGCTCCAAGTATCGGTATTTTGAAACACCCATCAACAAGCACAAAGTTCTCCTGTTTGGATTTCTCTTTGACTTTAATAGAAACAACGATAAAACTAGAGTCACTCCCATTGCAAACATTGTGAAACAAGACTGGTTCTTGGAGATTTTGCGTCAACACCCTGCGAACAGCGTAGAATATGTGGTTGTTATTGGTCACATCCCCATCGCTCACGAGTGGAAGGAATTGGATATCTTACACAAGTTGTTGAGAGAGTATTATCCTGAAGCGGTAATTCAGTATTTCGGAGGCCATAGCCATATCCGTGACTTTGTGGTTTACGATGACAACCTGACGTCTTTAGAAAGTGGGAGGTTTTGTGAGACGGTTGGCTTCTTGGGTGTAGATAGCACTAAATGTGGGTTGGAAAAGTTCTCTAGAATGTATATAGATTTCAACACCAACTCGTTCAAACACCACTTAAATACCACTGAATTGAACACAAAAAGAGGCGACAAAGTCCAGGACTTGATTGTGAAAACGAGAGAAGAACTCAATCTCACTGACTATATTGGGAAAGTGAGATCCAACTATTACATGGACTACGTGCCTCTTGACCATGACCACAACATCTTCAAGCTCTTGACTGACAGAGTATTGCCCTCGTTAGCGGTTAATGGTACAGAAGAGAGAACCATCATTATCAATACAGGGTCCGTGAGATATGACATGTACAAGGGAAACTATACTGTAGATACAAAGTATAGTATTTCGCCCTTCAAAAACGATTGGGTCAAAATTAACTTGCCCAAATCCATTGCTTTGAAGGTGTCTTATGTGTTGAACGAGGGTAGGTATATTTCTTTATTGCCTGCCCAGCAGTTCTCCTATCGTACCAGAAATAAGGCTAACGTAGCCAGTATGAGTGATGCTCAAAAGCGTTCTCAATTTGTGTTTAGCCAACCTCTGATGCGGTACCCAATTGACGTGAATACTGTCGGGCTTTCCAAGGGGTATGTCACCCATGACGATTTTGGCTCTGACGGTGACGATACAATCCACAAGCCAGTCATAAACTTCCCGATTCCCAATGTGGCTGAGTCTGTACAAGTAAAGGACTTTGAAGAAACAAATATTGATTTGGTGTTCTACAATTTTCTTTCTTGGGATATATTGGATGCGCTTAAGAGCCTTACCGGTGATGACTACACTGCGCAGATCGAGTTCTACTCGAGCCATTATTTAGGAGACCTTTTGTCTGATTACGTCAAGGTCAATGTCGTCTAAGCTGTATTATAATGCATAAATTGTTGGTTATATACAATAGATTGATTCCTTTTTTCTACTACTTCAGTGACTATTGTACAACTCATCTTCTACCAATTCATACATTAGTGTTTGTATTAGATGCTATGCTATATGTCAATCACAGTGTCTTTAGGCTTATAGGTGATTCTGTAATCAAAGTTGTTGATCAACTCAGCCTCCAGATTGCCTAGAACAGACTCATCAACCACCAAGTTCAAGTAGAACCCGAACCATGAACTCCAAAGAGCCCTTTTTTGCTCGTTCATAGGCGGTGGAATCAAATCAGCCAGCTCATTCAATCTGCTACTGCCACTTTCATCGAATCTGACCTTTCCTGTGACATTGATTATAATTATGCCTGTACCAGGTACAATGTGGCAGTCAAAGTTCCCCATTTGGTGGGAAGTTAAAGGAGCTGCAAGCCATTTTTTTTGAAACTCAAGCTTTGAGTCGTTCGATATTATTGGATTCCCGTTCAATATTATCCCACTCGTGGGCTTTAACTGCTTAACGAACTGAGTGGCATAGGCCTCCACATTCGGGTATGTTTTGTTAGTGAGGTCTAAAGATGCTAGAACATTCTTAAGAAAAGGCTCAATTGGCTGGACTACAGAGGTTAGTAAACTCTAATTTCAACTTTCAACATGGTGGAAAATTCGGGGATTTCTTCGTTCAAGGGATTTGTGGAGGGAGCGTGAAGGTTTAGAGGAGGAACTTCCGTTTGATTACGTACTTGGATCTTGACTATTATGATTCATCGCGATTAAAGAAATCGCTCATTGCGATGTTCAAAATTTCTATTAGAGCTTCGCTTACATAATCAGAAGAGAAAAGGTAGTGTGCACATTTATTTCACAGCAATAAAACGATTATCATCAGCAACTGGGAATATAAAAGGGCAGTTCCCGGCCGGAATGAAATATTTCCTACATTACATATTCAAACAGAATGCCTGACGATAAAGAAAATTTCGCTAAAAATATCGCTGTTGGAGTAGTTGGTTCTATAGGAGGTGGTAAGGTAGCTGACTCTCTTGGTCTCGGCCAGGTTGGCCATATCGCAAGTGGTGTTACTGGAGGTATTCTTGCTAACAAGGGAGAACAGAAGGCAGAAGATGAGGCTAAGAACTAGCTGCTTTTATTTTTTTAGACTTTACTGTTTTATGTACTCAATATACTATCCCCCGGGGCTGAAATACAAGTAGGGTGAAAAAGAGAGTAGTATCAGCCGTCTCATCATGCGTTCAGTTAAATGGACTGGTTGATGCTGCACAAGAGCACACGGAAGTGCGTACCGTCACAGTAGCCAACGTTATCGTGGCAATCGACAGGGCACCCTAGATCGGGAGATAATCTATACAGGTATATTTTTGAGGGTAAAGAAGCCATTGTCTTCAATATGATCATAAATAACCTGATTGCGTAAACTTGGCGCTTCTTATCTTCTACTGATTTTAGAGATCTTCTAAGCCTTTTAACCCAACGGGCTGCTTAGTATATGAAGGGGCACCAGACACCAGAATGTACGCAACGACTCCTTCTTCTCACGTAAAACGGAAACCTGATAAATGGACAAAGTAGTCTTACCCATGCTTTTTTTGCGGCTGCAGAGATGTATTGGTAATGCTAGTAGGACAATGTCAGAAATCTCTAAGCAGTAAGCTAGCTTGTACTTTATAAATACTTTCGTTTCCGAGGGATTTCTCTTATACATTATCATTCATGAGTGTTAAAGGCTTTGTAAGAGACAGCTTTTGGGGACGGCTTACATACTACCTTTCGGGTGCAAAGTTGTTCACCTATAGGAAGAAGCCCTGGACTACGTGAAACCAGAAAAATATTTACCAGAATCCAAAAATTGGTTGAGGATGTCTCTATCAAGCCAGTGCTTGCCTCTGATTCTAGTAGCGTCCTGCCATGTGAAACAACCGTTGTGTCCAGAAGAATCGAAGTGGACTGGGATAGTCAAGATGATCCAGAAAATCCCAAGAATTGGCCTGTTTGGTTGAAGACTATTTTTGCATTTGAGATATCGTTCTTGACAACCTCCGTTTATATGGCCTCTGCCATGTATACCCCGGGAGCAGAACAACTCATGGAATATTTGAACATTTCGAAAGAGCTTGCCCTTTTAACGATGACAATGTTCGTTGTGGGGTACGGTTTGGGCCCAATTGTCTTTTCCCCAATGTCTGAAAATGCTCTATTTGGCAGAACCACTATCTACATTGTGAGCTTGTTCATTTTTTTCATATTACAAATTCCTACTGCCTTGGTCCACGATATAGGTTCTTTGAGTGTTTTGAGACTCCTTGTTGGAATTTTTGCATCTCCAGCCTTAGCCACTGGTGGAGCTTCGATGGGTGATATCGTGGGGACTGCCTATTTACCTTTGGTGATAGCTGCTTGGGCTATGGGAGGCACCTGTGGACCTTCTTTGGGACCTTTGTTGGGAGCTGTTTTCACCGTCAGGAGGGACTGGCATTGGACGTTCTGGTTGGTATGTATGATTTCCGGAATAGCCTTATTACTTTTGAGCTGGCTTTTGCCCGAAACATATTCTAAGACCTTGTTGAGGAGAAAGGCAGAAAGATTAAGAAAGATGACTGGTAATGAGCTCATTACCTCGGAGGGAGAATTGGAAATTGAAGGATTGGCTTTCACAGAATTAGTAGTCCGTATATTATGGAGACCAATTGAGATCACATTATTGGAACCGATAGTGTTGGCTATTGACGTCTATATCGCTTTGGTGTTTTCGATCCTATACCTTTGGTTCGAAGCATTTCCTTTGGTGTTTTTCGGAGTTTATCACTTTGCAGTGATTCCCTTTGGCGTGACTTTCCTCAGTGTCATTGTCGGTATTGGAATTTCAGCCATAATATACGTTTGGTATATCGGGAAAACCTTTGCCAAAAGGAAAGTTGAAGATAAAAGTGTAGAACCAGAGTTTTTCTTGCCAATAATGATTGTGGCCGCTGTTTGTCTGCCTGCTGCGGTCTTCATATTCGGTTAGACGTAGTCTGCTGATCTCCATTGGTTTGGTGCATTGGTAGGTTCTGCATTGTTTGCCATCGGAGCATTTCTTATTTTCCAGTCCGGTTTCAACTACTTGGGGGCTTCATTCAAGGACTATTTGGCCTCTGTCTTTGCAGGGAACACATTATTCAGATCAGTTAGTGCTGGTTGTTTTCCTCTTTTTGCAAATGCATTATTCAAAAACACCGGCAGTGAAAAGTATCCTGTGGGGTGGGGATGCTCTATCCTCGGGTTTATCACCATTGG